>OMPJ01046566.1:1930-14963 GCA_900312935.1 Carapus acus | reverse complement strand
TTTCAGCATATTTGGGAATGAAACTTTCGATGCGTGGGTGAGTACTTCAAGCTGCGACAAACACATGTCGGTAAAAGTGACAGAAGCGCGAATGTAAAAGCAGACTACCTGTAGCCGTTACGGCACTATTTTCTCGCGGAGACGAAAGTACCGTAGCCTACACTTTTGCAGAAAAATGAAAGTAGCCTTGTTATGAACTATTTCTGACAACTGTATTATTCATTAATGTTTTAAGCCGTGTAATAAGCGCGATAATGCCCTTGTCGTCGGTCATTGTCGGTCACTCTGACGCGTACATTATCCCGTACATATCATGCTGTCGCTGCAAAGAGAAGGATGCATGCGTGCAGGCACACACACGAGTACACACATTGATGATGGCAGGTCTCTCTCTCACTAACAATGTGTGACAGGGCAACAGACGTCCAGCCAGCGGTGATGACATCATCTCTGTCCTGCTTAAGAGGAGCCCAGTTGGCTCCAACGGTCGCTACCTAAACTGGACTGATACTGCATACGTGCTACACAACAGTCACACACTCTGGAGTGTCAAGACTTTTGCCCTCTGTTATCATATGAGCACAATGAGTGAAAACACATCTGTGGATTCCATGTGTGTTGTTGTTGTTGCATCTAGAGATAACGATTTTTCAAAAATGCAGCGCACACACAGACGCACGCACGCGCACACACAATCTGATCAGACAGGTCTTCAGCCTTCCCAACATTGCTCAGATGATCGAAAGCCAGGTTATGCTCACTGGGTGACTCCGACGAAGGGGTTAGCTAGTGTGTGTGTGTGTGTGTGTGTGTGTGTGTGTGTGGAGGAACTGCGACACAACAGCATGTATTTTTGCACCCATCCATGGTTCCCATTGAATTATAGCGCACGTGCCTCCACAAACAAACAAAAAGCAGGCTTTGCTGAGTGTCAGCAGGTCTGCACCTGCATCTACGTTTCGCCACAAAGCAGCAAAATGAGCCTGAGTCTGAAGTCTAAACTGATACGTCATGTAGGCTGGGTCAGAGTGCTTCAGCGGACATGTACATACGCACACGTGATAGATCTCTACAACCCTGTTGATTCAACCATCTGATTAAGAAAAAAGGTTGTTTTCACTTTACTGCATAGGTTGCCCACAAATCTGAACGCAAGTTTTATTTATGTTTAATATCTCACTCTCATTTTCAATTGATGTTATTCAAAGTTTATTATGTGTGAATCACTGCCACATAACATCCACATCACTGATTTATTAAGTCTGCAACGATCAAATGTCGGGCAGACCGATTCCATTCTTGACATCATGCAGCTGTCTGAGGCATCGCGCTGAGTAGACGTGCGCCACCTGCTGGTTAGATGTTGATCTTGCGCGCAAAATTCTTGAGGGAAAGGAAAAACATGTAAATTGTGTGCAACCGTGACATGTTACGTAAGACTTGGTAACACACACAGGCAACGCAGAAGCCCCGGGAGTATGTGTGTGTGATCACAAACTTCAAAGGAGAGGGGGGGAGACACTGTCCTAATTTTAGACGTACACGCACATCCCGTGAGGCGTAGAGGACAAAATGAAGACATCCTGTTCATTTTCGGCCCAGAAACTGATGTGATGGCCAAAGCGAAAAGTGATCAACTGCCGACAACTACAATAGTAAGGCAGATTGATAAGACAAGGGCGGTGAGATGGGAGTCTGGAAGAGGCTGATTAGGAGTGCTCACTGAAAGAACACGCTGTTTGGATGGTGTGTGTGGGTATGATTGTGAAAAAAAAACGGATGACATAAGCTGTGCGGAATTTCATATCCCCTTCCAACACCTTCCCATCTTCCTAGAGCCTTGCGGGTGGGATTAGGCATTAATCCACCTAAACACCTCGACAGGCAGGGAGACGTGGTGCTGAATAATTTGCTAGAGTCAAAATCTAAATTGCAACATTACCAGAAATTCATCCATTTAGCTAGTTTGAAAAGGCGACCTGTTTGTCTGCTTGCGCACCTCTACCGACCTAGCAACCACACCGAAGGACGATGCTCAAACCAGCGGGGACACGGCGGCGCCTTTGAGAGGAGACTGGTGCAGATTGCTTTGCTGGGAGGAGAAGTGGCTCAAAGTCAGAGGAACCCAAAAAATAGGACACAGCCGCGGAGACTCATCCAACGCACACACACACACACACACACACAGACACGCGTGCACACCAGCTCATCACTGCTCGGCCAAAACTAAAGCCAGTAAGGACGGAAACAACAGAGTGATTTCTCCTGCATCCTTTGCTCAGCCGGTGCTGTTAATCCAGAACAGACACCCGCCACGCCACGGCCTGAGAGACAGATGTGCGGAAAAAGAGCACACACACACACATACATACACACACTGGGGGCAGTCTTTGATTAATATTCAAGATCTGCATACAAAATCAAATAAGTCGATGAAGTCATCAGCGGAGGATTGGTACATGGGAGGAGCGGCTGCGCACACGCGCACACACACACACACACACCAAAAAGATTAATAACAGCCTGGATACGCTCATCACCTTTGCTGCTCTCATTTGGTGGGTCCATTTGTGTGTGGCAGCGTGAGGAAGACGGTGCTCAAGTTCGGAAAAGGACTGAAATCAAATGATTTTTTAACAAATTCAAGGTGGAAAATTCTCAACAGTCAACTCAACAGAGGCCCACTCATAAGCAAACACAACACAATATTGCCTCATGTGTTCAGCTTGGACCGACATCATTGTGGGGGGCTTCCTGTAACAACAACCTCCATGGTCCAAACAGGAAATGTTCTCAGTGACAGCCACCTCCTCCTCTCACAAACACACCCAGCCTCCAGGAGTATTTTCTTGTCCGTCATCGCCTGCGCTGTGCCGAAAAACAGTGCGACTTACGAACATGTGTGCCACACAGCAGTATAACCGGAGGGAGGAGCAGTATGTCATGATGGAGTAAGAGCACCACTCTGACTCCACTTTGATTCTCCTACACCCCTCAGGCAGCTGCTCCACTGAGACAAAGGGATTAAGGGACACAAGAGGATTTGAGAACTTGGAGTATTTCTTTAAAAACCGCCTTGGTCCACTTAACATTATGCTATCATGACATCTACCTGGATGGATCTCCAGCTGGGATATTGGGATGATTAGAACATATACAACTTGTCAGTGAGAATTAACACACACTCTGGAGTGTGACATTCAAGGCCAATGGACAAAATAGAGCCCAGTGGCTCATTTGATGAGACTGCTCCTCCAGAATTTTGGATTTGGGCCAGATAGGAAGCCTGCTTTCAGCCCTTGCCATCACTGAAGTCAGAAGCGACACGTACACACACACAGCAGAATGAAACTATTTTAGATCAGCTGCACAAACTGTGGAGAACCACCCTGTGTCTACACAGGAACCAGCGGAGGTGCTGGTCAATAGCTTTCAGCATTAGACAGCTGGGTGAGTCAAACGTCTACCAACAAGTTTAAGGAGAGCAGAATCACAGCTCACATCCAAGACTGCTTGAATGCTGCAGCACCACTTCAAAAAATAAATAACAAAATAAACCAAATTTCACACAGTTTTCCCTTTAACTTGACAATTTCCTTGACGTTTCCTTCCCCTGCACTGCCACAAGGTTGACATTTCTACCCAGCTACCTGACCAAAGCGCCTGCTCAGCGATCAGCTGTTCATCAGCGATGACATCATAGCCTCTGCCGGAGTAGCCATACACACTCACACATACACACCCTGCGCACTTAAAACACACTAATACACGCCAGCACGAGGATTTACAAAAGACATTAACGCTTTCCTCGGCCTTCGTATTCCTGTCCTGCGACATCCTGTTCGGCGTGTGTGTGTGCGTGTGTGTGTGCGTGTGTGTGTGTGTGTGTTACAGCACAATCAGGGCTGGACTTTCTGAGGCTGGCCGGTGGCCGCCATGTAAGCGAGTGTGTGGGAGTGTGTGTTGAACGTTCTGGTGTGGGAACATGCCGAGGCGAGTTGGGAACAGGCTGCCGGGAGATATGAGGGTGGACTACAGTAGCCGGGAAGCGAAAGAAGGGTGTGGTGACTCGGAGAAAGGAATGTCATCGGGATAGGGCGACATTTTCCCCACTTCGTTGGCGGATTATTTGGAGAGAAATAAACCAACGAGCCCGGTGCAGCGATGAGAAAGACGCAGATCAGTGTTTGGCGTTTTTCAAATGACAGCGCAGAGTAAACGCACTAATAGCTCCGCGCCTCTGTTGCCGGCCTAACAGGCTCCCACGGAGAAAAGGAAAGTTTGAACTGTGCTCCGATCGATTCCACCCGCCCTCACTCAATCATAGCGTTATGTAAAAACTATGTTCAGGTTGAGCTGGCGGCTGGGTGTGTACGTTATATTAGGACAGAGCTGGAACGCTGAATATTTCGGTAGAACAAACGGGTGTTTCCACTTAATGTCGCTTCTCGAAGCTTGAGCCCGAACCAAACCGAAACTATCAAAAACGTTCACGGGCAAACACAGGGCGAGTAACAGGTTTGAGCTGTTGATATCGCGACTCATCTGCCTGTCCGCGGGGAGAGGGGAGCACCCACAGTGGGCTGCCTTCCCCCCGCTTCAACTCCAAAGCTCGCTCTAGGGAGTGTCAAACCGCTTCCCCGGATGATAAACGGCACGTTTGCGCGAAATTAAGTGTGTTTTACTCGCCTCTCTCCGCGTGGGTCTTCCAAAAGCGGGCTACTCCGTGTTTTCTCAGCCGTTTCCTTAGAGCCACGGTAATCAGGTTGTGCGCCGAAGAAGAAACTAAACTCACGCCAAGACCCTCCCATAACGCTGCGTTCACAAGCCCACGGAAAACACAAAATGCACACACCCGCTGAGACGGCACTGAGCCCTGATATTATTGGTCTGATTGCGCTTAGAAACAGTGGTAGAGTTTATTTAGGTACTCCATTCAGAAAAATGTCGTCAAATAACATCTACGGTCAATGTCGATTTATTTCAAGAACCGCCTTGGTATGTCAGGTCAAGTCAACTTATGTAAATGAGGGGACATAGGCAAACCAACAATACACCCCACCAGGCTTCTCATTCGACTGTTGACAGCCCAAAAATACGCTGGTTATGTTTCCGTCGCCAGCATTTCTTTCACGAATCGCTGTGTGTGGAAGCTTAGCCTCTTTCCTCGGCGTTTGCTCCGTTGAGATAATTTAAACCGAAGATTACTAGCTGCACTTGAACGCAGCGCTGTGTCTTCGGTTCGAGATTCCTGCGCCTTCACGCTATTGGCTGAGAGATTCCAGTGTTTTTCCCTCAGTCAGTGTCAGAGAATGATGACATCATTTGAAGTGTGGCATTATCATGCTTCTCTCTCATTCTCATGTAACATGGCATTAGCAGCTCTGGTATCTGCCACATCATTCCCAGACGTTATCACTTAAATTTGCCTTACCTCGTGTCTACATTTGCATTGACTTGTGATGAGCAGCATTGCTCAAATAGTCTTGCAATGAACACTCCCAACACCTTTGTTTTTTGCACACGGCACCTAATTGTGACATAGATGGAACCAGTCTAACACCATACCCATGAATATATCATAAATAGTGTCATTGTATGATATGGTCATGAATACACCAAAACAGACAGACAGACAGACAGACAGATAGACAGATAGACAGATAGACAGATAGATAGATAGATAGATAGATAGATAGATAGATAGATAGATAGATAGATAGATAGATAGATAGATAGATAGATAGATAGATAGATTTAAGAAGAAATTAGGGCAGGGCAGGTCTTTACACAATGTGAATTGTTATAATGACAACAAAAAGATTCATGGGTCAAAGTTTGATATGATACAGGAAAACTAACATCAGAGAGTGGGCAAGCACTATCTTTTCCATACTGCCCCCAAAGCAGAAAGTGCTAGTTATTGCAATGCTAATTGGTCACCTCTTGTGTAAGGAAATGGACTTCAACCCAAGGGCTTTTCTCCCAGAGTGTAACAGGAAATCACACATGGGGGATTTAAGACCTCTAAAATGCCATTCCCTCATTAGGTCATTGGTTCACACACCCAAATGAGCCCACTACATTCACAGCAGGCCACAATGAAAAGATCAGTGTGTGCCACAAACATATTATTAACCAACAGGGGTGTGTTTGACGCTTTCCACACACTGCCATCATACATAGGCCCCTACGAGGAAACTTAACTGTCTCCATAAGCAAACATTTCAGGCACAGTTCTGCAGAGAGGATCATATTTTTCCCCCCCAGGAGAAGAAACCTGTCAAAACAAAGATGCAGTGCTGAAAGGAGGAGCTCAAAAGTGGTTGAATCTGACTTGATGTTGTCCTGTCTCTTTGGCTCCAACTTGGACGTTTCTTTGCAGTTTCCATGGTAATACCCCATAGTTTCAGATAAAACTGTGCACACTGGCACAATCCAGTCCCATAGAATTCTGATGCTATTTCCGTCCGCTGTCTGGGCGGGGCAGCGCGTTGAAGTGGAGCACAGTTCAGAGAGAACGCCATTCTACAGCCTATCCCCATGCTGTCAGTGTACAGAGGAGATTCAGGAGATTTCCACCAAGACAACATAAATATGCTTATCTGTGGTCTTGGACAACAAGAATGCATTCAATGGGTGCACAGAGAGAATTGAGATATCAGCCCTGCTTAGACAGGCATTTAGAATGTTCTGCCAAAGTTGAGAACATTTTGTTCGAAACTGGTCTTGAGAGCTATTTCTAACTATCTCGTTTGGGAATTATCATATAAAAGTAGGGTGCAGCAAACAGCAGGACAGGACCAGTGACGCATGGCAAATTTGGGTCACGATGCTCGCTAGCATGTGTGTTTCGATGTGTTTCCTGTCTGATCATCTACTATCGGCAGAAGATAAGAAAAGACATGGCCACAAAAAGCCCAAATTCTTATTTGTCATGAAAATGAAACTACAAAAAATACGCATAGCCTCCATAGTCCCTCGCACACACAGTGTGAGTAACTTTTTGGGATACCACATAGGACATTGATACCACACTGTTTAAATTACATCAAGCAAAGGTCAAAGCCTGTTGAGGGAGCAGTTTAAATCTTAGCACTGTTTTCAGAGCTCCCAGGCAGAAAGAAGATTAAACCGAATTATGAAACCAGTGAAAGATTTTAATCTATCTCCTTTCTGAGAGCTCCATTGTTCTCAAGATCATGCAGAAGAGCAAACTGCGCAGTGACAGACATCATTTGTAATCGTTATCTTCTCTCCAATTTCTCTCCAACTCAGCCCTGGCCGCTTTCGCCACCGTTTCAGAGGAAACAAAGCCCTTAATGACACAAAATCTTGGTATTGAATCTGGCCATTGGCTGCACATCAGCTTTTAGAGATAAACATCTTTATGGGTCAATGTGTTGATGACAGTCTGGGCATATTTTCTCATGTCCCCCATACCAGAGTGGATTCATCACATGGAACCAGTGCGGCCGAGGAAAGTTTCCTTAGCAAGGGAGACTGTCCTCACGTCACCCTGTCACACCACAGCTGCACCAAGCACACAGCGCCATCTGCCGGTAACATTTAATCAACGTAACACACACCGTACAAACGGTGGGTTGACGACGTGGCAGGGACTGGCAGCTTGACAGTATCCCTCATTTGTTTTGTTTGCCGCTAAACATAGCATAACAGAGAAGCGCACACATTTTGACATAAGATAAACGTGGATTATGTGCGTGAGGAAGTGTCAGTATTCATAACCACAAATGATCTGTTGCAATATTTGAAGTACAGGTGAAAAACACTTGAATTGAAATTGATATGAGGTTTCTTCAAATAAATTGATGGCAATGGTTATGCTCAGTTTACAACATGGCAGCAAACAAAGCCATGATTCCTGCAAAATATTGAAGTGGAGACTTATAAACAGTCTGAAATGCTGCCTTCTCACCATACAAATGGAGCTGCTTGTGCCACATAGCACAGCTACCATCAAGATCAGCTACTGGGCAGCCACATAATTGAATTCTGAATCGAGACAGGCCATTACAAGTCAGGAGAACGTTGCCTATTGAGGCAAATTGCACTTTACACATTCTGTTTTTTTTTGTGGTTGCCTGTCAAAGAGTGATGCACACAATCAGCAAAACAAAGCTCAATACACCACATAGATAGACCATAGATAACAATCAGATCCAAGTGTTTTAAGTGTTTGCACAAGCTGTGTTACCACTACAACTCCTACTCACAGCCGCCACTTCTGCACATAGTATAAATACAGGTAACAAATAAAGCTGCAATCCCTCAAGTGGGATAGAAATATACTTGTTACACAAACCTTGGTGGGCAAATCAGCAAAGTAAGGTTGAAGGAGGTGCCTCCTGTCAAAAGGGACATTAGCAAAAGACCAGTGCAAAAGACCAAAACAAAGCATTGGCAAATACATTCAAAGGAATCAGTGGCAGAGGAGTGCTAAAGCACAGGTGTCAAACTCAAGGCCCAGGGGCCAACTGCGGCCCGCTGGATCCTTTTATGTGGCCCTCGAGCGCTTGAGTGACTATTTCTCCTTCATTTAAACGTGCATTGACCCACAGACTACATCTACCAAAATGCACGTGGATGATGTTACTGGTAAAGTGATGCAGCTGTGCCTTGACCAGACACACACTATTAAATGTCAATTTGTGAAAACACAACAACACGGCCTAAGTGAAGAAACTAGAATGTTGACTTGTAGTTTGATTGTTAATTGGTAATTGTTGATTAATTCAGGTTTCTTTTCATAATAATATACATATATTAATAATACACATAATAGCAAAGACCTGACATATTTTTACATTTATGCAAATGGGATGTTTGTAAGTTGAACAAGTGAAAATTACTATTATTAGCAATATTTCTTAATTCAGCTATCTATAAACAAATATTTATAATTTACCCAAAATAAATTTATTACTTCTTGATAATTGCCATTGTCATGTGGCCCCTTGAGTGCCACCGCCATTTTGATGTGGCCCTCGGTGAACGAGAGTTTGACACCCCTGCACTAAAGAATCAGAACATATGATACGCTCTTGCGGGAATTTCCAATAAAAAGTCAGCTTTTTGTTGCCATGTTGTTATTGTTTTGTTTCCAATTAATGAGATTTCACTTCTGTAATACAAAACTTCACAATCTACAAAACTACGCAATCTGTTGCACATGATTACAGATATGCTAATCTTAGCTTTGAATCGCACACGGCTTCCACCACCAGGGGGCACTGCATTCTCAGATATGAGCGTTCCAAACTCTACCTCGTCACCCCTAACTGCCTCTACCCTCTCCCCCATGAGAGGAGACGGTCACGCCGCCATCTGTGTGAGGCATTCCACGATGACTAATCGG
Organism: Carapus acus; assembly: GCA_900312935.1. NCBI lineage: Eukaryota > Metazoa > Chordata > Actinopteri > Ophidiiformes > Carapidae > Carapus > Carapus acus. Next base: position 5,584 of record OMPJ01046566.1, on the reverse strand, counting down.
AGCAGTGCTGAGTGCTCAAATATCTTTGCTCCTGCTTTTGCTCATTTATGCGTTAAAAAGATAAGTAAAAGACTTTGTTCGAAACAGTATAAAGGGAATCGCAATTCTGCTAAATGATAATCGTGCCCCACCTCCTCCCACTCCTACTTTGAGCTTTTTGAGCTGAGTTTTCTCGAAAATCGTGCTGCCGTTGCAAAGAATGAAGGCTTACTTCTTCCTCCTCCCTGGCGTCTTTTATCTTTGCTCTCTGTGGTCTCCTTTTCTCTGCTGAGATAGAGTCAGTTCAGTAAAAGACACAACTGGGAACAACAAAGACATATCCCCTTGTTGCCTAAGAACTAAAATGCGCCCGGACGTCGGCCTGCACACATTATTATTAATCGCGCGGAGGTGTTGTCATCGGGGGGAAACTGAGACGTAGGGGAGGAAAAGGGAGAAGCAGGTGGGAATAGGAGGCAGGGGAGGGGGCATGAGGGGCAGGGAGGGAGGGTGGTGAGGGCGATGAATGGATGCAGTGTGGGCCCACTGGCAGCCTACACAAACTGGGCTGAATTGCTTTCAGTGGTGGCGCCTCACACAGGGACGTCTCTGTGGGCTATGGGCACACATCTGTATGGATGGGCTGCCTCCTGCGCCCACTTGTTTTCTATCAGGCAGCTTCGACCAGCACAAATGTGTATCCAGGACGGAGGGATTTTTGCTTAGCCGACTGTGTTCTGGAGGATTTGGAAATCAATCCCCTCCCTCTTGTAGTGGTTGGAGGGAGGCTTCGCTGGGATGAACGATCCACGCCGCCAACGCAAAAGCCCAGCTAGGGTGAAAGTTTGATCTCATTTCACTGGCGTCAGAAATCCGGCAGGGGATCCAATATATGTAGAGCTGCACAGGCGATGCCTCAGTGCGCGTGTGTGCTTGTATGCGTGTGTTTGAGTCCCTAATCCATCTTGTGTACAGCGAGTCACTCTGTAGCAACCTTTGGGCTGCGCTGATGGAGAGTGGGGTAATATTTTTCCATGCAATGTAATACATCCCGTGAAGATGTATGCTCTCCTTGAGTCTGTGTGTGCGTGTCTGTGTGCGCGTGTGTGTGTCTTCCGCTCTTTCCACACAGCACTGTCGTACAGATGAAACTTGGCAAAGGCACTGGCAGCCAAACTTTCCTCCCCAGCCTCCAGATAGAGCCTCCTCTGTCTGATCCCATCTTGATAAGAAGTAAAGCTGCTTGCCAGATTTGGAGGGGAGAGATAGAGACAGACAGACAATGAGTGGGAGCGGAGGAAAGGGAGGATTAAAAAGGAGGAGAACAGAAGCAACAGATATTCCTGTCTGTGAACCAGCCGCGTGGAACAACATAATCCCACATTTTTATGGCAATTGTTTCTCCTGAAAAGTGTTCGGATTACAGGCGACTGCGGCATTATGGCGCCTGTATCTCATTGTGCCAGGCAGATTGTAAGCACCGCAGCACAGCTCCACTGCTCGAATTGGATCAGACAAGTGGTCGGCACCGAAGACTGATAGAGAGACAGAGGGGTGACATCAGTTCCTCGTCCCCCCTTTGTCTCCCTCTGCCTTTGCCGTTGCCATTGTGATCCCGCGAGCGGGGAACATGGCCGCCCTGCTAACGTTTCCGACACGTGCAGCCGGTTGCTGCGCTTCTTCACCTCCCGGAGTTGAGTTTCACCACGGCAGGTGAAAGGTGAAAGCCTCAACGGGTTCAAGTTATCACCCCAGAGACCTGCCGACACATTAAGAGGCACTGGCGCGTTAAGGAGAGCGAGTAAAACTTCGTAAGCACTGCTGCTCCCTTTTGTTTGAACATTGTCACACTGCCGCTTTTGAACGGCTCTTTATGCCTCCCCTGCTGCCTAACTGCAAAATCCATGTGGTGCGACTGTGCGCGATAAAGAGAGCAAGGTGCTGCATTGATGGAACAACTTTCCCGTCCAAGACTTGCACCACTTACACTTTCGCCTTGGGTTTCACAGAACCGTGACAAATAGCGAGTGGGATGGAGTGAGAGAGCGTTCCAGCTGCATGGAAAGAGCCATGTGGTCAGCGCCAAGCACGTCACACCAGGCCCTCCGGCCTCACCGGGGGAGCCCGCAGCCAGAGAGCAGCTGGCTCCTCGCTCAGACCTGTCAGTGTCACGCTCATGCCTCACCGGTGATCACGTCTAAGCGAGCGGCTTGGAGAATCGTGACACGGTACGGGGGGAAGCGTTACTCTGAACGGAGCCACGAGGCTCCATGTTCCCCTCATTAGATACACAGCTGCTGAGATGTTTGATCATCAAAGTTTATCGGATGTGAAGGAATCCTGCAGTCTGTGTCTGTGAAGCCGCTGGAGGAATGGAGGGATGGAGGGAAGGATGCAGTGGGTGGTTGGGGGAAGGTGTGTGGAGGCGCCTGCGTGCGCTGTGCGTTGCATTGTGTGTGTGGCCATCTGTTCACATATGGAATCTGCATGGTAGTGTGTGTGTGATGTGTGTGTGAGAATCATGGGAATAAATCACGGAATGAATGTGTGAGCAGGATTTGTTGATACTCTGCCTTATTTTTTTTGCCTGACTTCTTCCTCAGGGAGCTACATGTGGATGACGCAAACCGCCCACAGCTCCACGCTTCCTTCCTCTCCACTTGCAGCAGCCTCAAGTTGAGCAGAAGCGTGCAGATGTTCTGTATTCTGTAGATCAACCAGCAGGAGATCCAGCTGCTCCTCTGGGCCTCCTAGCTCAGCGCCTCCTGTCGTCAACTTTTCCAGCATCGAGGGACAAGTCTCCACAGGGACCACCAGATGGACGGGTGGCATCTGATGGTGGGTTGGAGAAAGAGTCTTTGGTGGCTTTTAGAGAGGAGTTGGAGGTGGCTGCAACATGGGAGAGAAACAGAATTTCTTGCTCAGAGGTGCTGGGAAAAAAAACGACAGAATACGGCAGACATTCATCTGCCCACACACCAAAAAAATAGACAAACTCCGTTTTAAAAGGAGAGGAACCACTTTGCCCTCTATATCAGCGGCTCATTAATCCAGAATGTTCTGTTATTGAACTGTGTGCTTAGAGGTCACATTAGATCACTCAGCTCACTCCTCTGTGCTGTACTGACATTTAGCACCACCACCACAAAAAGGTTCTCTCTCTCTCTCTCTCTCTCTCTCTCTCTCTCTCTGTCTCTTTCTCTCTCTCTCTGTGTGTGTGTGTGTGTGTGTGTGTGTGTGTGTCTACACGTGTGTAGGATTGCAATGTAATTTTAATGGTGATGTCTGTGGTGTGGTTACCTTTAATGAGAGTCTGGGCTGAGGCTCGCGTCGCGACGTGAGAGCGTCGCTTACTGACAGAGACGTTTCTCTCATGATCACAGCGGCTTTGGCGGAATTAGTCCGTTTGAACATCTACATCTCTGACTAAAGGAGCGAAGGAGGCGGGCAGGGAGGGTGAGAGAGGCAGAGAGAGGCGGAGGGAGGGAGAAAGAGAGAGAACTGCACCCCACTGCTATCTGAGACGGTGCTCTTGGCCCGAGGCTGCTACGTCTTTCAACTCAACTTACAGCTCCGGATAAGTGATCTGCTGCCGCTCCTCACACTGCCATTTACATGAGGGAGCAGCGAAGAGCTGCGGAGGAGGCGCAGGGACAACCTCTGGCTTTTTGAATC
>OMPJ01046563.1:0-10418 GCA_900312935.1 Carapus acus | reverse complement strand
GTACGTGGAGGTACTGCAGGGGGTACGTGAAGCTTTTCAAAATATTTTTAAGAAATCTTTAAAGTGCAATCTTCTTCTTTTTTTGATCGTAAAAGAGGTAACTTTTATTTTTTTTGTGAGCAAATCTTTATTAAGTTAATTTATTTTGTAAACAAAATATAATTTATTTATAATGAAGTTATAGATTTATTTCTGTGAACACATTTTAGTTATTTATGTATATATTTAATTTTGTACCATTACAGAGACCAATATAAATTAGCAGCGTTTTGCATATTTCAGTTTTGACTGGTTTTATGCCTTCCTGGTGGTCACCGTCTTCTGTTTTTCTTTTTTGTTTCTACATGCAATGTTTGCAATATGGATGTATTTGTCAGGTTCACTGATATAAGTTGTTTGCCTTTAATAAATCAGACAGTGATTTTACAGCACTGTACCTCTTTTTTCTTCCAAAAATGTTTTGCCCGTCTCAGGGGGTACTTGACTAAAAATATATTTTTAAGGGGGTACATCACTGAAAAATGTTTGAGAACCACTGCCCTACAGGATGGCTGCGGAATGACGAGCCGTGAATTTTAGCTCTGATTAAAACATGATAATTAACCCTAACCCACGATCGCGCCCTTGGCTGGGCCACTGTGCGGGTCTGCGTCCTCTCTCTTTTTTACAGTCCACGGCCACCACCGCGCACAGAGTAAAGGTATTTTCTGCTGTGTGTGCTCTTGGGGAGACGTGGTGGGGTATACAACTGTCGCATATGGCCGCGAGAAATCCGCCTCTTCCCTCCTCAGAGCGTCTGAGGGCCCGCGTGGCCTCGTTTCGTCTATGGCAGAGATCGATGAAAATCTCGCGCCGCCGCTGAGCGACGCATCTTCGTGCGGACAATGGTGGATGTAGGCGGCTGAAATCTGCACAGAGAAACACACACGTGGCGGCCCAGCTGTCTCTGTCGCTGCCATTACTGTAAGAGACTCTCCCCCCTCCCTCTTGGTTTCTCTCCCCCACTCTGCTCTCCCTCCCTCCATCAATCTCTCTCCATTTGACACTAGCTATGTCCACCTGTTCTCTCACAGTCCTCACGCAGGGACATGGCGGAGGGGGGGAGGCTGGGGTCCAGAGTGGGACCGCAGGTTGGGACGCGGCCCGTCTCGTCCCCAGTGTGCTTCTGCGGAGAGAGTTTGTGGAAACAAGAATAATGTGAAGTGAAAGTACGGCAGCGAGACAGTCTCACTGGATCTCGTAGTGGGGTCGGTGGGATTTGAACCCCCTTCCCTGCTGATCTGCCCCCTTTGGCGACTGCCGCGCCCCGGCAAAGTTCAAAACAGTCGCACAAAGAGCGTGGAAATCCCTGTCAGCGCCTTCATCCGCTGCTTCTGCCTCTGTGGAGCCGCTGCCATACATCACCTGTGCGGCCGTGCTGCTCCCCTTCACACCTCAGCAATCACTCTTCATCCCCTCCTCCTCCCCTCTTCTTCTCCTCCCCCTGTTCTGAAGCCCTCCTGGCCACTTAGGAGCGCACACAAAGGGATGCGCGCACACACACTCACACACACACACCCTGAGGCCCGGGGGTGCCTAATGGCTGTGAGGGTCGGGCAGGAAATGGCTGGAGGTGTCGCTCTCAGGTTTCCTGGCCAGGTAAGTCACTGTTTGCTTAGCTTGACCTCACACAGGCCCGGACAACATGTGTGTGTGTGTCTGTGTGTGTGTTGGCGTTTGAAGATGTGATACTTAAGCCAACTGTTGTGGAAGATCTCTCTCTCTCTCTTTCTCTCCCTCCCTCCCCCTCTGTCGCTCCCTCACCCCCCTCTTCCTCTCTATCGCCTTCCCTCTCCCTCTCTCTCTCTCCCCCCAGCCCATCCCTGTCTCCATCTCCGTGTCTCCTTCTCCGTGTCTCCTTCTGAGAGTTGCTGTAAATACACAGAAACTCACCAAATCCATCAAACCCAAAGCAACAGCAGGAGGAGGAAGAGGAGGCGGATGAAGAGGGGAGGAGGAGGGGCGTCTACACAGGTGCAACTCGTCCCGCTGATTGTTTCCTGGAAAAATTCCCAAAGGAGAAACAGGAAGCATGAGCCACATCAGCAAGTCCAGGCAAACTCATACACACACACACACACACACACGCACGTGCACACGCACACACACACAATGCATATTCTCTTACTGCTGTGTGAGGACAAAATTTAATTAATTAGAAATTTAAATTACAATGAAAATATTTGATTTATTTTCCCGCAAGAGATTATCAGTAACCTATTTCAAAACAGGAATGTTTTTTTGTGAGACCCCCCACCTCTTCCTGGATCTATTTAACATGTAATCACATTAAAACTATGCCCAGGGGGCATTGCAATTCTAATTTGTGGTTTCTATTTTGATTTAAATGTATTTGGACACGTGTCACAGGTACAAAGTCGGGTCACATGACCTCTGCTCTACGTCACGCTGTGCCAGATTGTTATTTGTAATTGTCTCATTCATCGCGAGCCCTACAAACCCCCTGTGCTGCGACCTGCCGCCCGTAATTAATCATAACGAGTGTAATCCGATCCAGAGACGTGCGTTTATTTTCCGCTGTTGGTTCTGAAAGCGTTCCCCGCTCTCCCTCGCTCTCTCCGTCTGACGGCTTTCAAACACACGTCCATCACTGCTTCACTCCCTCCCTCTCCACTCTCTGCAGCGGGGCGTGGTAGCGAGGTGTGTGTGTGTGTCTGTGTGTGTGTGTGTGAGAGAACTGCTGCTGGCTGGGTGGTTCCGCTCCGTCTCCCCTGTAAACACCTGCTCGGCCAGGAGAAACACGATCACCCCACTCAGCCACACACACATCACAGGGGAGGGACGGAGGGATGGAGGGCTACATTAGGAGGTGGGGGTTGAGATTTTGGGTTGATTTACTTCGTTCTTCCATCTTTTCCTGTGATGCGGGCAGATAACGAAGCTCTGCTGGCATCACACCAAATCAATCACAAAATTAATTTAGTTTGAGATCTTATACCATGTCTGACAGGGAAAATATCCAGCTGGTCCTGCACAAACAAAGCTGAGGAGGAGGAGCTGTCGTTTAGAAAGCAGGAGCGCTTCTGGTTCAACTCTAGACTCCTTCTAGAGCAATGCCCGAGTGTCCTTGGGCAAGGCACCAAATTCCTCGGTCAGTGGCCAACGTCTTGCTATCGGGGCAGGCAAACGTCAGCCATCTAATGGAGTGTGCAGGCATGGCAGGGCAGAAGGAGAAATGCTTCTGCATTTGGGTCCATGCTGGATCTGCTTGCCGGGCCACAAAAACCTACATGCTGGGCCATGTGCGGCCCTTGGGCCACAGTTTGCCCACACTGACCATAATGTTACAGAGGTCCTGCTTTGGAGCAGTTCACGGCTCCTGATGTTACTACAACCTGTGCTTGTGAGTTCTGAGCATGTGTGTGTGTGTGTGTGTGTGTGTGTGTGTGTGGGGTGGGCCAGGCTGTAAAATGACTCGCCTCTGAATGGCGGGCGGCCTCGCACAGCGACGCACAAAGAGCAGCTTCAGACGCACAATTCAGGTGCAGCAGTGGCAGCCACTTCCCAAGGGGAATGGATGGGTGAATGGAGGGATGGATGGGGGAGAGAATGGAGGAATGAATGGGAGCACGCCCTCCCCCCACCGCCGCTGCTCCTATGAAGGGGCGGCTCTCGTCCTTAACCTCCACGCGCCAATTAGCACAACTTCAGAGCCGCCTGAGGAGAGAATTAACTTGCACGCATCTGTGGCCGCCACGCTTTGTTTCTAACACTCCACCGCACAGAAAAGAGGGACTATGTGTGTGTGAGAGGGAGAAAGAGGAGAGGTGAGGGAGAGAGGAGAAAGGGGGAGAGAGTGAAAGGGAGAGAGAGCAATGGAGGGAGACAGAGGAGAGAGGATGAGAGAGGTAGAGAAAAGAAGGAGAGAAGGAGGGCGAAAGAGGGAGGAGGGAGAGAGAAGGAGGGAGGGAGTGAGCGCACCCTTCTCTTGTCCATCATCACGTAAGTCAGAAGCTGATATCAATCTACAGCTGTCTCGCTCTCAGCTGAGGGAAACACACACACACACATTGCAGTGTCTGAGAAACTGAACATATGGCGGCAGTGAGTGTCTTTTATTTGTTATTGTTCCACTCATGCATCTACGCAGCAATTCTCCCTTTCACTAACTCATACACACACCCACACACACAGGGTGTCTGCCTATGCATTCATCAGCACTCACCTGCTCATCTCTCTGTTGTGCATCACAGCCGCTCCTGCTTGTGCGTGTGTTCTTGACCCTGAGTTCGGACAGACAAGATGAGGCCTCTGACCTCTGCGCTGACCTTTCACAAACCACATCAGGGACGGCATCAGCTGTTGGACAGTCACCAAAATTATTTCGAGCACACATTCAAAATAGCCAGCAGATGTTTTTACTCGCTGCATTAAAATAGGTCCAAAATAAGAAACACTATAAAACATTATGATTTGTGACACGTTGTTAAAATCCACCTTACTTTAAATTATGTAAATAGTCATTAATTAATATTTGAGTGAGATAGATCCATATTAAATACGTAATAGTCTCAAACAGCGGCCCTGACCGGTGCCGGTCAGTTGGTAACGGACGTAAACTAAGAATATATAAATAACATTATTTCAGATTTATTTATTATTATTCTGAATGACGTTTAATAGGGAAAATGACTGGATTCTCCCGGTCACATGTATCTATGACTCACTTTTGCCGCATTTCAAGCTGCTTGCATCGGCCAGAAGTGTTGTGTTTTACCTTTGGTCCACTACTGTGGTGCATTGCGTGAGCTAGCTTTAGCCAAGCTAGCGCGTCTCGACGAGCTGGCGCTAGCTTGCTAAGCTAATGCACTTAGTGGTAACAAGCGGCTCGGGAAAATACACACACAGGTGTGGAGACGGAGGTTTTCTTTAGGGTGCGAGCCGACATTTTATTCCTCTCTAAACTCTCTACAACTGCGCAGGCGATAACAAGGACCCTTTCCCGTGAGAGCATCCAGCTTGGACGCTAGGTTTGCTGCGTAGTTACACTTTCCAGCGGGAGGCGCGCGCTGCAACGGGGGAGCCATAACTATGCCAGGTGACGTTATTTCCGGTACCTATCCGCAACACCTTAATGGCTGGTCCGTCAAAATATTGAAAATTAAAAATATTTAACATTGAAAATTTATTGTCAAACATGAAACCGGTCCGTGGCGCAATTAAAGTTTACGACTGCTGGTTTTCAAGACAATTTCGAGCTCACAAATATTTTCGGAACAATAACATGTAAACACGATGTCTAAACAATTTGAAGTGTTACGACGCTCATGAATCACCTCGCTCAATACCTGCACATAATAACCTGCACATAACTGTAAATCTACTTCTTTTCGCTCACACCTTCTATCGCTTATTAGACGCATCTCTTAATCCCTAATTCAGTTTTTTTTCTCTTCCTCCTCGCTGATGATTTTTTTTTTTTTGCCCCACAATGACACCGACACAAGCACAGACGTCAGACTGGGTCATTACTTTATGTTTCATACAGCAAAAATACCAACAAAGTCACAGAACCGACAGGCACCATATTCACATACTCACATCCAACACTGCATGCTGGGAAATTTTACATCAGGGTGGGCTGCAGCAACACACACGCGCGCACACACACGCATACACACACACAGGAGTGTGTCAGTGTTCTTCAAAGGACCCGTACTGCCTGCTGCGTCTCCTGTGGTCCCAAATATCAACTTTTTAAAATCTTACACAAACACCAAGTTCAAAATGTGAGAAAGAAAAAGAACAAAAACAACAAACATGGCCGCCAGTGATGATGACCCAGGGTTTTTTTTCCTGTCCAACTGTTGTGCTCTTTTGTGGAAAAGAAATGATAAAAAAAAAAAAGAAATACATCATAGGATGAGATGCTAGGTGGCGCTCTAACACATTTGAGGTCTAATAAACAGTGAGAGAATCGAGGAAATATTCGCAAGAGAGGGGGGAATCGTACCAGGCACTGATGATGCTGCTGAGTGTAATTCTGCGGGTCAGTGTGTGTGCGCGCGTGAGGGTGTGGGTATTTGTGTGAGGGTGTGTGTGCGTGTGTATGCGTGTCCTTTGGCCTCTGCACTCCATGTATTCCTGCAGTTGTCCCTGCAGGTCAGACTGCTGCTCTCACTAAATGCTCCTTTTACCAAGTTCACAGGCCGAGCTGCAGCGCCTCACACTCAAAGGTGTGTGTGTGTGTGAGTGCGTGTGCATGTGTGTATGTGTGCGTGTGTGTCTTCAGTAAGTTGAAGAGCAGTTGTCGTTGACAGCTGCAGAGGAGCAGAGAGAGACGGAGTCAAGTGGCCTCAAATACCCGACGTTCTCCTCATTCATCCACTGGGAGCTCTCTCTTTCTCTCTCTCTCTCTCTTTCTCTCTCTCTCTTCCTCTCTCTCTCTCTCTCTCCTTCTCTCTCTCTCTCTCTAGCCCCCTCTCCCTCGCCTCGCCCCCTCCTCTCTCTCTCTCTCTCTCTGGTGTGAAGTTCACATTTCTTTTTTGGAGGCTGTCAGGGTGATGTATTGTTTTTAAATCTCCTCTTTCACCATGAAATACACTCGGCTCCTCGGCAGACTTTGCATTCCTTTGGCTTCTGCAGGCAGAACCCAATTTCTGATTCCGTCTCTCCTCTCTCCCTCTATCGCTTTTTCTTTATAAAGAAATTCTACGATGCGTTCACTGACACTCTGTCGGTATTCTGTGAGTAGACGAGTGTTTCCTGCTGTAGAATACTATTTACTCCTTTACATTTTCCTCCACTGGGTAAACTGATGAAATTTTCTTTACAAGTTGTTGAAACTTCACTGGCTGCTCAGTGAATTATTAGTTTTTATTAATTAATTATTAGTTATAGTCATCATTGCAGCGATTTTGCCACATTTTCACAGACAGAATCGGAGGAAAATAAAGTTTCCCAGTAGGATGCAGACATGGGAGCCCAGTGCCACGACAAATAGTGCGGACCCCTAGATTGAAATTTTCTTTAGAAAGTGCAGATTTGCGTTAGTTGCTGTCCTTTCTGAGTTGTAGATATAACATTTATAAAGAAATCCTGGTCAAATCAGAGGGGTCGGCAATCAAATCTGACGCGACAAACGTCAACACAAATACACACACACACACACACACGATTCGGCAGCATAAACCCGATCGTATGATGAGGTGAGGCTGACGCAGAGCCCACATCCAAACATTCAAAATTAAAGTGTAATTGAAAATAAATTGGATCTTTACTTTGACCAATGACGTTCCTCGTAACATTTTAGAGGAAAAAATAAAATCAGCGCTGTGCACTGGAAACCAAAAAACTATTTCACAGTGTTGGTAATTTTTCGAGAATTTTTTTTCATGTTGAATTGTACTCGTTAACTCAATCTAGAATATAATAATAAATATATTTTGAGGCTTTTCAGAGGTACTTTTGCGCCATGTTTTCCTGCTGTGGGGTTTTTGATACCTTGTGACAATTTCTACTTTCCTAAAAATGGACATAAATCAGTGCAGCAAGATTATTTGACCTTTCCCCTCTAGACGGGTTCTAAGAACCTTTAGACCCGGACAGAAATCCAGAACACTGAACTTGACAAGAACAAAAACCTTCGCATGTGAGAAACTTTCTCACCTGTAATTAATCAATTTCAGAGAACAAAAATTTTGATTTAGTTTCCTTCTGCTTGGGACTTCTGTCTGTGTGTGTGTGTGTGTGTGTGTGTGTGTGTGTGTGTGAGTGGCATCGGGGGCCCAGTTGTCCAAGTCGGCCCAGTCCTGCCAACACCCGGATCTTTGGACTCCGCCGACACGTGTCTCCACCCGTCTGTCCCGAGAGTTTTCCCACTTCAGGAATGTCGTCTCTCTCTCTCTCTCTCCCCCTCTCCTTCTTCCTCTCTTCCCCCCCTCAGAGGGGTCTCTTGTCTTTTTTTTAATACATTTATATCCGTAGTTCTCAGGGCCGCGTTCCCTTCCCAACGCTCAGTCTGCCACATTACAGGTCAGAACTACCTTTGCTCTGTCCGTCCGTCCCTCCGTCGCCAGTCAGAGCAGAGTTTGCAAAGCAGGAGTGCTGGAAAGATGAAGGAGGAGAGCGGGAGGACGGAGGGGGGGAAGAAAAGAGGAGGAGGAGGAGGAGGAAGGTGGGGAGTCCTGAGCAGTCTCTAAAACCAGTACAAATCCTTGCTCTTATCCTGAGCCTGCAGACCTGAAGGTGGAGGAGAGGAAAGAGGGAAGAGGGGAGGGGACAGCGGGGGAAGAGGAGGAGGGCAGAGGAGCGAGAGAAGCAGAGATTAGAGAAGAAGGGCAAATGTCTGTCTGACAAGAGCAGGAGGAAATGCTGCAGGGGGGAAAGCAAAGGCAAAGGGAGGCGGACAGAGCCGCTAACAAACGGACGGACGCTGCGCTGCGCTGCGTTGGACCTCAGCTAATGCTCGAGACGTATCCATCTACCTCGATCCCTCGTTTTTTTGGCGCCACTTCCCAACATCTGAGCTGAAATCTCTGAGAAAATGTGAGATGGCTAACGGGAGAGGCGGTGCAGGTTTCGCGCGTTAGCTTGCTGCCGTCCTCCTTAAATTTTTGTGTCAAATTCCAGGTCAGCAACGTGTCAGAATCTGAATCTGATAAACTACTGCGGAGGTAAAAAAAAGAAGGGAAGGGGGAGATTAACAACTTCTGATGGGAATGAAGAAGAAAAGTCTCAAAAATACGACGCAAGACTGTCGAATGTGGGTTTTGGCTCAGTAGTTTGACATTAAAGACGTGGCCGGGCCGCCGTCCACACATTTGGGACTGAAACGTTCGCGTAAATCTCCTCCTGATTGCGCAGAAAATGCGGAAATTCCACGCAAACCCTCCCCGGTCGAAAGGAAACCACGGGGCGGCTCCAGATCCTGTGCCGGATTGGTCATAATTTCGAGTAGCGGCCAGTACCTGCGTCCACGTTGAGTCCGATCTCGGTCCCGGCTCCGGCAAAGGCCCCGCTCCAGGCCGACCCGGCCCCGGACTCGCCCTTCCCGCCCAGCTCGCAAGGGGAGGAGCTGGTTCCCGGAACCGAGGTCCCGGAGGTGAGGCGGTGGTGGGACCGCACCGACGGCACCAGCAGGGAGCTGTAGCGCGGATCGAAGGCCGAGCCGTACACCTCGTGCATCCCGGCCCGCGGGTACGCCGAGCTCTGGGTGCTGATGGCGCCCCCTAGCGAGTAGGGGTGGTGGTGGTGGTGGTGGTGGTGGTGGTGGGGCGGGTGCCAGGCGTCCGGCCCCGCCTGGTGCAGGTGGCTGTGCAGGGAGGCGGGAGAGTAGTGGTCCCCCGGGAAGGACAGGTCGGCGTGAGGGGCCGACAGGGCGCCCCCCAACGCCGAGGACACCGAGGGCTGGTACGAGCTGTTCCAGAAGGACGGGGGGAAGATGCGCTGGCTCATCGGGAAGGAACCATCTGATTGGAGAGAGAGAAAGAGAGAGAGTGAGGGGCGGAGGAGTGGAGCGGGGTACCGTGAAGGGAATTTAGGACCCTTTCGCACTTGTTATTCTTCAAAATCCTTATAAAGAAAAAATTCAATTATATTCATATTGCATGTATTCCTCCTTTAACATATTTGGGACATGAGGCAATATTGTTCTTCATTTATGTACCTATATATTCATTCATTTTGAGAGCATACTCGATATTTTGAGGAATTCAATTGGGGTCGGAAACGACCATAGGGGTTGATATTCTTCAAAATCCATATGAAGAAAAATTGTAATATATTCATATTCCAGGTATTCCTCATTAAACACATTTGCAAAATGAGGCAATATTTCTCTTGATTTTTATTTTCATCTATTTTGAAAAATTTCATTTTGAAAAATATGATTCGAGTCAAAAATGGCCGTCCTAATGGAAGAATGTAGCCTAACCCTAACCCAAGGGTTAAGGTACAAGGGACAAGAAATGTTACAACGAGGTTTCTGCTTCTCATGACTTGAGAACTACGCCATGTTCAGATCAACAATTTAAGTCTACTGAAGAACCAAAGTGGAAGTTGGATGGTGCGGAACCAACCTGGGTTGAGAAAATCCAGTGGACCGTAAAAAAAATCCAGTAAAATCAGTAGAAACTGGTACTTTGGATCCAACCAACTGGACTTGGTTGGTAGTTTGGATCCAACAAAGTTGGATCTTGAAGACATTTGTCCCTTAGAACCAGTCAACGAGACGTCCAGTTGCCACAACTCAACTTCTACCAGGACCTGGACCATTGAGAACCTCCAGAGATTCATCGCATCATATCAACATACGAAAACAAACCCTGCAGGCAGTTTTTTTCTGACTTTTTGATGAAGACTCAAGTTTCTTATGACAACATTTCATCACAATAAAAAAACAAAAGCCCCCCTCAACA
>OMPJ01046561.1:0-25340 GCA_900312935.1 Carapus acus | reverse complement strand
TGCTTGCCAGTGAGTTATTGTTGAATTTAGGTTCTAAATTGAAACTCAGCTCCCAAAAGGAGGCTGAGTTTTTTTAGAAAGGGAAACTTAGCTCCCAGTGTTCAAATTGGTGTCCATCACTATGGATGGAGCTCCCGCGATGGTTGGTCGCTTGAATGGATTTATTGCCAAATGCAGGGAGGACGACGCTTTTCCGGACTTCCTTTAATACCACTGCATAATACACCAACAAGCGCTATGCGCGAAAATGCTCAACATGAAGGATATAATGGATTTCGCAACGAAGATTGCTTGTTCTATTTGTGCCAGATCTCTTCAAAGATGGCTTTTCCATGCGCATCTGGATAACGCAGACTGTGACTACTCTCTGAGTTACTGTTGCACACTGATGTCGGAGCCCGGCAAGTATCACTTGGTAAAAAAAAAAAGAAGGCCGCGGGGAAATCGTACGCATGGCTTTTGCAATCTGTGTGCACGGTTTACTAATCGGTGCGCACGGTCGGGGGAAATTCCTGCAAAGATTTTGAGACCTCTTTCCGGAGATAAAGGTTTTTCTCAGTGAAGATAAACATGCAGAATATAGCCAAATGAATGATGACCACTGGCTGCTGGACTTGGCATTTTTAACTGATCTGACCAACATGCCAAAGGAACTGAACCTAGAGCTGCAAGGAAATGACAAAACTATGATCAATATGATAAGCTCAATTAATGCTTTCAAACGAAAAATGCGACATTTCTCCTCAATTCTCCGGCATCATGATTTTGCAAACCTCAAAAAACCTTGTGTCGGAGTTGGAAACACAAGAAAAGTCATGTGTGCAGCTTGACAGTGTACGCCACACAGAACAGATTGATAATTCTCTGTCAGAGTTTGCTTTACTCGAGCCAATCGCTATGTTCATGTGCTACCGTTCTCAGGAAGATGCTGAGGTTGTTTCACTTGCATCCAAAATGGTAACTATCTTTGACCTGAACTCTACTGTAGAAGAGCAGGAAATTTTGACTTTACAAGCTGATATTGAAGTCTAAAGTTCACGGACAGTTCTGGTGCTTACTCACAGAGTACCCCAACATGAGGAAATGTGCAACCTGTTTGACTGCAATATTCTGCTCAACGTATTTATGTGAGTCAGCCTTTTCTCACATGAAGATCATCAAGTTCAAGTACTTTTCCACCATGACTGATGATCGTTTGGAGGTGTGTTTGAGGCTAGCTGTCAGCAGCTACTGTCCGGATTATGCGTCTCTGGCTGGTTCCATTCAGTGCAAGTCACCAGAGTAAGGTAAGGACAAAAAAAGTGTCGTATTCAGCACTGGTCAAGACAGTGTGGGCACCCCTGATATAGATATATAGATAGATAGAAAAACTTTTTCGAGCGATGGGGGGAGGGTTGATGGGTTGGCTAGTAGATCTCTTTGACTCTGCCATTTTGAAGGTAGCTCGCGAGCGAAAAAGGTTGGGCACCCCTGTTGTGGACTTAGGATGTCTAAATGTTGAGGAGCTCTACCTGCTCCATCTGGAAAGCGCCCTTAGATAACCGCTGATATGATTTGGCACTACTCAAATGAAATTGAATTTAACGGAATTGTGTATATAGCTGCCCTGCTGTGTCATTTACAGGACTCGACCATTGATTCACACATCAGGAGATGACTTTTAAATGCTGGTTGCTACAAACTTAAAACCTTTCATCAGAATCAATAATATGTCTAGCAACTTCCTCAGTTCTTATATTTGCAGTTTATCGCACTGTTAGGATGTGCTCAGTTCACAGATTTTTATTAAAGTAACAGTCAAGTCAGCTGTAAGAAAGCAATTGTAGCACTTGTCATCTCCTGCATGTTTGTTATGTCACCTGGGCGCAACTGTTTTTGAGTTATCTGAGAGGATATTAATTAACATACATTCATACTGTTTAAGTCATTGACCGCTGAAACAACGAGTGAATGATATCAGCTTGGTATAATGCAGCATGTCAAACAGCTCATAGTAAAACCAAATTATGAGTCCAAACATTCATCTCAAGTTTTGCATTTGTTCTGTATGCACTTTTTCTACATGCTGACTGATGCTGACCATCAACTGACCAGTTCAGTTGCCCAATGAATGCATTCAAATTTCAAGCTGTGACATCAGACCTTATTTTCACTTGTTTCCATTGTCAATTGTGGTTTCTGCTTTCAATTAATATTGTGTGTAGTCATTATATTGTCAGAGTTGATTGATCTCATTCTCATCAGCTGCCGTGGAACCAAAAAGGCAAAAATGATGGAGATGGCTGTGATTAGCACAAATTTCAAGAAGAGGGAGGAGCACAGGATGACTGATAAGAGTGGTAGAAATTGCACACAGGCACATTACATCCTGTGCACAACATGCTACCTGAAACAGGTTGAAGATAATATAATGTTGTGCCCACAGAGTGGGGTCAGCTACCAGACAGCGGTGTATAGGAAGACTTGGTGACCCAGAAAGAGGAGGCAAGTGAGGGTAAGGTGTAAAGAGAGAGTACTGCGCAGGTGGTCAAAGAAATCAGTTGTATGACGTTTTCTATGGATATAAGAAAGAAGACAAAGGAGATTTGATTGTGGAACAAGAAAGTTAAGTTTCCAGCAACCAGAGGAAGAAATTTGCAGTTGGATACAGGGTACTAGATACTAAGAATGCTGTGGAAACAGCTGTGAAAACAGTGAGGTTGGGTCAGTGGAAGCAGGAGAGGCCGTGCCTTTCCTGTGATCATGGAAAGTAAAAATGTCAGATGAAAAAAGTAATTGAGCTGTTTTATTTATCCGATGATTCACACTGTAAATGTGTTTTCAAACATAATCCATTAACTGCTACCAGTCAAATGGTGAATGGGCCATTCTGTAGGGTTCATATGATTGTAAATGTGATTGTGAGGAAGTCAGTGCCTCACCAGCCTTGAACCACAATGCACGTCACTGGATGAAAAGGATGAAAAGTGCAACAGCTGTTGGTCAAGTTGACATACTTATGGAACTAAAGAGATGGAGATGAGAGGAGAACCAAGTTTTGGGTAACCAGATCATTTAACAGTGTACTTGTGCTTTACTAAGGGTGATATGCAGCGCTGTTGTAACCACTGTATAAAGGTACTCAGCTGATGAGGCATACCATGAAGACACAGAACTGTTCGCTTTTACGGCCTCCGGGCCGAGGGACCGAACTTTGATGTCCCAGTGTGTTCAAACAAAATGAGCAACCAGCTGTTGAAATTTATCAGTGCAGAATAGTTGATTTATTAGACAAGGAAACAATAACACTTACAGAAATATTTCTGGGTTCAAAAGCCTGTCACCACTCGTGGATCGTGCGACCCTCTCTTCTCGTGGAGAAGATGAGGAAGAACCAGGAACTTTGCTCATGCCACTTCTTTATGCCCCTCTTCTCCCGTTTCTATCAAAGCATTCCTTATTTCGTGTTATCTCATATTTTCTACCCTCTTTTGGCTGTTAATTATCCTCTCTCTGTGCTCCACTGTCGGAGGAGCGCCAGGCATCCTGAGGGCCTTTCGTGTCCTCCCACACCTGCCCTCAAGGACATACACTATGCTCTGCAGTTTTAGCTTTCTTTAACAGAACACAAACTATCTTAGAGCAATTGTGAAAACTAAGCAGTGTGGCTTGAAAGAGCACCACTGACAACATTTTCTCTTTGAGATTGCCCATGTATATATGTACAGGAAGTAGGTAGGTAGGTTGGTAGGTAGGTAGGTACTTTATTGATCCATTGATCTTGCCATCCAGGAAATTAAAGGCTCTAACAGCTCAGGGTGATATAGAAGGTAGGAGATACTACACACTATACAGTGTACAATAGGCAGTAAGAAGGGACTGACTAACTACCTAACGAACTAACAATATACAATTTACACATATCAAGGGACTACAGACCTGGCAGTATACAATTTACAACATACATCATTTTTACTCATCCCTGCAAGCAAGGTCTGTATTGCACTTGGAGATGACTGTTGCTTGGGTCAGGGGTGTTGTGTGTTTTATTGTAGGGGGGGGCAGGAAGAGCGGGAGTTAGTAGTGTGTTGCGTTGTGGACGGGGGAAGGATGTTGTGTGGCACATAGGGGAATTCGTGTAGCAGTGGAGGAATCCTATGCAATGCAAAGAGTTGTGTGTATGTAAGGCACAGTCAGTGTACGAAGATGCGTCATCTTGTAATGCACTGCTCTACCATCACATCTGTCTCTCTCCCTCCCAAAACCCTTATTCCTGCCCTCCTCACACCAAATGAGGGATTGTACAGTTTCATGGTAAACGGAACAAAAGAATTCTTAAGTCTGTTGGTGCTGCACTTGGGGAGTAGCACCTGAACAGGCTCCTCTCTGTGCTGATGACAATGTGCAAAGGGTGGCTGGCATCGTCCATGATGGCCAGTGTTTTGTTCAGGGTTGCCACTGAGTCCAGCTCCATGCTTACCACAGAGCTGGCCCGCCTAATCAGTTTGTCAAGCCTGGATGAGTCCCTCTTTGAAATGCTGCCGCCCCAGCACATCATCGTATAGAAAAGGACGCTGAACACAACAAGAGTTTCCTGCAGACGTTGAGGGACCGTAGCTTCCTCAGGAAGTACAGCCTGCTCTGCCCCCTCTTGAAAACCTGGTCCGAGTTGCGTGTCCAATCCAGCCTGTTGTCCAGCCACACTCCAAGGTATTTGTAAAATTGTGCAACCTCTACTTTGGCTCCCTCAATCAAAATCGGTCGCAGCTCTTGCCTTGACTTCCCAAAGTCATTGACCAGTTCCTGGTTTTTGAGGTGTTGAGTTGCAAGTGGTGCCTGTGTCACCAGACAGCATAATCTCTCATCAGACACCTGTACTGCTCCTCTTTGTCGTCCCCGATGCACCCAGCAATGGCTGTGTTGTTAGCAAGCCTCTGTATACTGTATGGCGCTGCTCAGAGTTGTAGCAGAAGTCTGATGTGTACAGGATGAAGAGCAGAGGGTCCTGCACTGGGCCCTGGGGTGCCCAGGTGCTGCTGATCAGTGTCAGGCCTGGGGCCTCATTTACTAACTACCGTATGCGTAGAAAAGGCTCTATTTTCGAATGACCAAAAAGTGCCAAAAAAATCTGTATTTAAGAAACTTTCAGAGACCGGGTAGCAGGCACACATGGTCGCAGTCGCGGTCATTTGCATGCAGGAACGTCCTCAAATTACCATATATGGGAGGAACAATCCCGATAATATAATATAATAATGCGTCAGTGGCACAGACCTCCTGCATGGAGGTGCACGCCCGCAGAGCTGCTGCGTAGAATGAACGGGTCGTCTCTCCTCCGGGTAGCAGAGTTTAACAGACAGACTTGCAGGTTATTCGTGCATTGATTGAATGAAATCCTCTCCTGTTCAGGTAACTGAATTAATAGTTGATAATTTTGTTGTGCCGTAATTTTTGTTATGCAGCACAATGACAATAAAAGCATTCTATTCTATAGTGTGATGGTACTTTTATTGCGATGTGGCCGTTATGGCTCAAATAATATCTGGGAGGACGGTGATAGAGTGAAATCCTTAATTTGGCTTGTTGGGCATGTCTGTAAGGGAACTGAATGTAAATCGGGGCTGGAGAAGTTATTTCCTCCAACACTGCCGGCATAATTCTGCTTATGGTCGCTGCGGCTGCGAGATGCCGCATATGTCTCCAATCTCCCCTGAAATGTCCCGCTTGGCCAAAATCCCAGGGTGGACACAGAGTGGGTGTGAACTTGTATGTCTTTGCTGTGATTTGTCTCCCGCTTCAAAACGAGTTGTGAATCACGGCAGAGATTCATCAGTGCGTTTTCGGGGATGCAGGACCTGCTGAGAAGCCACTGTGTGCTCTCGCTGAACATCTACACTCTCTTTGGAAACACGCTGCCTGCGCAACGCTCGGTTCTCCAAATTCTCCAATACAGCAAGACAGGCGATGGTCAATGTTCCCTCTCAACTTTGTGCATGTGCATTCGCTCACTGCTCCCACGATCGCCGCGCACAGCAAAGGGATGGGGTGCAGAAAATGAAATCAAATTTGTAAATTAATTAACCGCATAACGATGCAATTCCCACGTCATCTACTCCACATCTACTCCTCACCAGCAGCGCCTCACCAGCAGCGCCAGTGGTTCTCTGGGTTGACTCTCTCTATCCTCCTCGGAGTCTCTCACACCCACGCATGTGTGTCTATGTATAACTTTGCTGCCTAGAGGAGAAACGGACGACCCGCTCATTCTGCGGAGCAGCTCTGTGGGCATGCACCACCAATCAGGAGGTCTGTGCCACTGACAGATTATTACAGGGATTGTCCTACCATATATGGTCATTGTAGGACGTTTCTGTACGCAAATGATCCCAAACATGCACGAGCTTGGCAGTTACGCACAGGTGACATTTATCGTCACCGATTGGGTACATGGTCCCGGTCTCTGCACGTTTCGTAAATTCAGATTTTAGTCGTTCTCATCATGGATCGAAAATAGAAGCTTCTCTATGCACGGTTAGTAAATGAGGCCCCAGGTCTCGGTTCATCTCGGAACACTTCACAGTTTCGTTGAAGTGTTCGCGGAGCAATTTTTGTTTTCAGCAATATGCTGACACACTCGCCTGTCGATTTCTTTCAATTGGACATGTCTTGAATGTTGGA
The DNA here is from genome assembly GCA_900312935.1 of Carapus acus. NCBI lineage: Eukaryota > Metazoa > Chordata > Actinopteri > Ophidiiformes > Carapidae > Carapus > Carapus acus. The sequence goes on along the minus strand of OMPJ01046561.1, from coordinate 18,683 downwards.
GTTTTTAAGATGTTCTCTCTGAGCGCGCTTTCTTCGCACGTCACATTCTGTGACTCCGCATTGTTTGGCCGCTTGAACTTTATTATATGCCTCGGCAACATTCACCACAACAATCTTAAAGTTAGCACCACAACTTTTTCTGATTAACTGTTTCACTTGTACAGCTGTCGAGCCGCGCCGCTCTGGCATGTTGCATCTCCGCAATTTTGCACATCATGTCACTCACTGCACGGAGGTGAAGCGACAGCCGGCAGAGGGGTGGAGAGAGAAGGACAGACGGACAGACAGACAGACAGACAGAGAGACAGAAAGACAGAAAGAGAGAGAGAGACGACGTCAAAACTGTCCAAAGCATAGTCCTATAAAATAAGACAACCCCACTTTTTCGAAGGGGATTTCTGGGGGAAAAACACCCGCCTAAATTCAGAACGGTTAAGTAGAGAGGTGCCTCTGTTGACTTTGCAGCAGGAGTGCTTCATGCAACACAAGCACATTTCTATCAGAACAAGGGCAATTGTATTCTATTGTTGTTATTATTATAGCTTGCCTTTCAAGATTAAATGTCTTTTCTTGGTTTCAGATTTTGTAGAATAAACTTCCAAAAAAACTGCACATGTTTAGTCTTGTGCAATTTCAATGTTTTTTCTTTATTATTATACTTTTTTTTTGCTGGTGTAATTATACTCCAGAGCGACTCAGTCAGTAAATACGGTATGTGGTATGTATATTCAGCTCACCAAATTTAATCTACATAGATAAATTTCTTGATAAGATTTTTGAAGCAGTGTACACCCAAGAGACATTGTTGATAATAATTTGTGCAATTCGAAGGAAAGGAAAGTTGAGTGCTATTGTCGGTTGCCTAGCAACAACATTTCGTTGTACACGATTTCACTGCAGTGTGTTTTTGTGCAATGACAATAAAAGTCTTCTAAGTCTAAGTCTAAACAACATTGTCTTGTGAATTTTCCGACCCTCGTCAGACGCTGTTTCACCTATGCCACTATGCTGTGTCCTATGATGAGACTATTTTCGCTGAGCCCTCGCTGTTCCTACCCCAGCGTTGGCTCCGAGGTGTAGAGGAGAAGCCACAGCAGCATCCTTTTGGATCTGTGCCCTTTGGTTTTGGGATTCGGGCATGCCTTGGTCGACGGGTTGCAGAGTTGGAGATGTATCTTCTCCTGTCCAGGGTAACACCATCTCTATGCACTTGTTTCAGAACTTACTTCCCACCCATGCCTGTATAAATATCTGTATAGCATTGCATCTTGTAGATATTTGAAGCAGTGTGCACCCAAGAGACGTTGTTGATAATGCAGTTCACTGACCTAGAGGCCCGGGGTCACCAGGGCTCAACGCCAACATGTCTAGCAGCTGAAGCCACATGAAAAAATTCTGCTCAAACAAGCTTAGAGGAACATAAATCTTCACAGCACAATTCATTCAGCATGTTTCACTTGTTTATCTATGGTAGTGCTTTCCCGGATAGAATCAAAGAACTAGACTGACTTTACCCAAGATGAGAACATAGATGTATTTACCCATCCTTTACTCTGTAGGAAGGTACAGCTGAGTATCAGGGGTGGTGTATCACTAAATGACTAGTGACCCCAAAACAAATTCCGAGAATTCAGTCGTAATATCATGATAAAAAGGTGGCAACATTACACAAATGGAGTAGTAAAATTATGAGAATTAGGCTAAGTCACTCATTGATTAGAAAAAAGTATAAATATTACAAACAGGATGGTTTCCTGAGAATCCACCAAACGTCTTTGAGTGGCAGGCACATGTAACCAACGATAACCTTGTTGACTTAACTAGTTGACTGCCACTGCAAGGGAGCAGGTGTCTACCAACCTACTACCACCAGCCAGCTCCTCTTCCACCAAAGAGAAATTGTCTTCCATCTGCATGTGGATCTTTCTTCGAAATGAACAGAGTGGTATTTGCTGATTTGCCAAAAGATCACGCATTGTTGGTGAAACCCATACTTTATATATCTTGAAGTTTATCCTCAGAAAATGCTCAACATTCCTCATTTTAACGCAGGCGGCACATTGTTACTGTTTTCTAATATCTTATTCCTGTTGGCAAGTTTTTGAACTTGCGTAATATTACAACTTTATTCTGGTGACATTATTTTTGTCTCTTAGTATTGTCACTTTTTTTTCACATTATTCACATAATGTTTTATGTATTTTCTCTTTTCCTTTTAGCATAGCCCTACTGCCTAGTCAGAAAACAGCAGTTCCATAATAAGAAGCTTTATTTTATCACACTGCATGCTATGCTCATATGTACGATATTGTTTTTCCATAATGGAAAATACATGTTTTACTGGTAGTAGCCTCTGATAATGGTATTCAATGGTAATCATAAAATGGCCTGTGCAATGTACATTTGTACGTTTCGTCAACGGTATACACTGAAGCTCTTGTTTTTCCTTTTATTCTCAAGTTGATAAAGCGCTTTGAGGTGAGGCCAGATCCGTCTGGAGCAACAGTCAAGCCAATCACCAGAACTCTTCTTGCTCCTGCTAAAGCCATCAACCTGCAATTTCTCGATAGGAACTTTGAAAAGTCTCAGACTTAAATATTGACACATGGGGAAACAACCCATGAAATAATGTGTGAAAATGTGGGTCATGCACATGTGTAGATGTGGTAGTTTGTTGCTAAAATTGCCATCACTCAACGAAACAGAAAATACAGACAGGTATGTATTGTTATTATTTTCATAATGATAAATAAAGACGAATGCATTCTTTTTGGTTTACAGCAAATGTACCTAAAGGCAGGACAACAAACAAAGGATGTACGTCGTGTGGTGTTGCTCAATCGCAAAGTAATGTCTCTTTATATACTCTTTGAAGATTATTTTAATTGTCAATATGTTGACTTGTTTTCCAAATCATTTTTACTGATATAGAATAAACTTAAATCACTGTCCCAAGAGAGCCCAGTTCACTGCTGTATATCAAGCTAAATAACTCTATAATCACTCCAGCCTACTCTTGCCCATCCTCAAATTAATCACCATTTCACAATACCGTAAGATTGTAAGGATGCAGAAAAATCGACATCCAGAGCATAGTTAGTTGTGTATGTTAACACTGTTTGAGACAGGATGGATACACATCAATATGAAAGATATATGAAGGAGAAGATCTGCCCCGCAAGATGATTCTACAACACGTGCGGCCACGGCAAATGTCAAAAAAAGAATATTTCAAGTTCTTTTACAACTTTTTATTTTTACAATGCAAATGCTGCCATTCAGGTGATGCTGCTGCTGTTTTTTGTAAGTAATATCATAAATTAGAAAATGTCAAAAGACATCTCGAAAGGACCCCTGGAAGTGCTGCACTCTTGCCCTGTTATGATGTGGGTGTTCTGATCCAGGTAAACTGGAGTCATAGTCAAATGAGTCCCAGCGAATTAACTCCCACAAGCACACACACACACACACACTCACTCACACACTATGGATTGGGTAGGTGGAGCAATGCCTTATTTTTGAGATATCAGCTATTAAATCCCCAGTGGAGGTTTTGCCATGTGTAAATTCTCCGTCACCATTTTGCCCCACAAAACGTCAGGTTTGACTGAGTGCTGTATCAGCATTGTACTCAACATTTCATCATGACAATTCCATCAAAGAAAAAAAAAAATATATATATTCAGAGACAGTGTGATAAACTACTTCTACTTTTAAATGTCCTGGATCAATGGATCACTAAAGATTCATGACTTAAATGTCAAAACCACTGGCTCAGCCGAGATTAGCGTGCTCAGATTGTTCTCCCCATTGCGACTTTTCTTTGCCGCTCCTAGGAGAATACCGTTCACTTTCCTGCGTGTTCTTTTTAGAGGGAAGAAATAATTGACAGATTTCAGTCATTTCAATCCAATTACGTTTACTTACAATCTTAAGGCAGTCATATGGTACAGGAACACAAGCATCTGGGTTCAGTCCCCTTTCCCTGACAGCAGTGAGGTCAGTTCACAAAGTCTGAACCCGGAGTAACGGAACCCAGAGTAACAGAGTAACTAGGAGCCATTGTCTCTTCAGATGTGGATGATCCTCATTGGTCCAGATTTTCCAATGATGGTGCCCAGGTCGTCTGCTGCCATCCACAGGTTAAGGGTCACTCCACTCCTAACCCAAGGCTGTTAGTCTGCTGGTCATTTCCTATAAAATTCACTGAACACAGTCCACAAAATGTCCTTTCCCAACATTCCCAAGATCAGTCATTAATTCCATAGCAAGGATAAATGGTAAACATAACAAGACTACATGGGTAAATACTTAAGTTGATTTCTACTTTTTTGTCCAACACAGTTATCACTGTTGAATGTAACATGTACCCCTCCACCACTCCAAAAAGAACTGGAGCACAGTTTTCCCATCGGGGATGAATGGGAAACGAGAGCTTGTTAAATTGACTCGACCCCCGGCTGGTTACAAGTCTACCTCCTGCCTGTGAGGCGACTCGTCATCGTCCTAGATGACACTGATGACGTTGATTTTATCAGCAAACTTCCAGAACTTGTCGGTTGAGGTGCATTCATAGGGCAAAGACATGGTGGGGGAGTACGAGCGTTTAGGGAGAATCCTTTTCTTTGTGATCACTTAATGCAATGACGCACATTTACAATAGGGGGTTGTGTGTGTCTTGGTAGCATTGGTTTGAAATGTAATCTGACAAAAGAAGAGGATCACCAATGAGTGTGGCCACTACAAGTACATCCACGCTGTCCTTATGCAAACCTCTGCTTACATTACACTAACAGTTTTTAAAAATTACCAAAGCAAATCTGACGACGCATGTTTTGCTCTTGTTTTCACCGTGTCACGACCAGGCAAGGACACAGGACACAGAGGCAGGTTCAATCAAAAAACAGATGTCCAAGAACATTGTCCGTTCGCTCGCAAACCAAAAACTTGTGGACAACAACGGTTCGAAACCAAACACTCATTAACCTGAGGCTAGAACAAAAACTATCAAACTGAAAATCACTAACTCTGTGGGGGAAACAAAACCGACAGATTCTGATACACAAAACAATCAACTGAAAATCACTACAGCTACGGAGAAGACCAAGAGGCTACTTAAGCACTAACTAAGAAACAAAACACAATCTACAACTCTGAACAAAAACTCCTATAGGACTAACACCTGACTATAAAACAAGACTCTAACCTATGACTAATAACAGAAAACACTGACTTGGTAGAACAGGACAAATGCATAGGATAGACAACAAGGACTGTGGCAAGGATTGTGCAAGTGTGTTTTTACAAAGATGAACACACTGGCATTGCAAAAGTGGAGACACAGACTATTCCAGCAAGAGGTATTGGGGAACAGGCAACAACACCAGGCCACAATCAGACTGGGACATGAGGAAGGTTAAGTGACCTGAAACGAGAGAAGGGTCTCTCCTCACTATAAAACAGGAAAGGAAAAGACGAGACATGGAGACAGGACAAAATACCAACTTGACCTCACCGTGGTGTGACACAGTGAGTGTGACAGGAGATGAGAAACTGGTGTTTTATGCCTGACACGTGTTGACACATCTGGCAACCAAAAGAATGAGGCCAAACAAGTATTGAGTGCACATTGAAATATCATGTTACAGCCACATTGTAAAACCTCTTGAGGTTTTTAAGGGAAAACCTGCTGTCATAGACAGTATTTGACTTTTCGAGAAAGCACAAGTAAATAACAGCATTGATGGCCTCATATTAAGTTGCCCAGCAGATTGCACTGGCCAAGAATTCACACACCAAGTCATAGCAGTGATTCTATCTCCTCTTCAGCACACCTCATCACTTTTTGATCATGAAATAGTTTCCACACAACAGTGCAGACAAACTTGGGAAGGGACCCATTCTGTTCAGCAGCTCTAGCTGATTTCACATCTGGTGAAGTAAACCAGCTCGTAAACTTGACATCTGACTCCACCTGAGAGCTGAGGTTTGCAGTACTAAAGCCGAGTGAGGCAGAGGGCTGTGATTTGGGGTTTTCTTCTGCTGCTGGTTTGAAAACAAAGAACTGATACAACCTTAGCATTGAGCATGATTAGCGTAAGCGTTAACAGGTTGTTGATGCTATGTGATGGAATTTTTCATTGTGCCTTCAAGAAGCCATTTTCCCAAGACTTCTTTCTGTGGGACACACATCAGAAAATATGACATCACAACAGAAGACAGGGTTCCGTGGCCATGCATGTGATTAGCAGCCTCGATTCAATTTTATTGGAATAGTGCCAAATCATGACAGAAGTTTTCTCTAGGCGCTTTCCAAGGTGGGGCAGAAGACCAAACTCTCATATTTACTGTACAGACAGAGACCCAACACATTGCCCCCCATTAGCAAGCCCTTGGCAACGGTGGCAAGGAAAAAATCTTTAAATGGGGAGAAACCTCTGGCAGACCAGGGTGCAAGTGGGCGGCCATCTGGCTTGACTAGTTGAGATAAAAGAGAGAGAGAGAGAGGTTTGAAGATACACAGCAGAAATCAGCAAAAGTGGTTAGACAACAATTGCATTTAGCATGCATTAAGTGGAGGAGATATGTCCAAATACAGACACCATGTGGATCAGGAACAGAACTGGGACATTATGGATGTCTGTCATCACAGAAGGACGCCAGTCATCACTGGTCATTCTCCTACTGCAATCTGTGGGTCAGCAAAGCACGAGACTAAAAGACTATGGGTAACAAGCTGAAGTAGTTGAATGAGACACCGATGTATTCAGGTGAGAGAGAGAGAGAAAGAGGGGAGAGAGCAAGAGGAAAAAAGAAGCACAGTGCATCAGGGGAAATCCCCCGGCAGTCTAATTCTATAGCAGCATAACCAGGTTTAGCCATAAATTTTATTGCAAAAGAAAGTTTTAAGCCTACGTTTAAAAGTAGTGAGTGTCCCAGACTGAAACTAGACTATGGCTCCATAGGAGTGTCAGGTGGGAGCCAAATGCAGCACCAGAGCAAGGTGTGTTCAAATAGAGAATGTTTTATTCCAAAATCCAGAGGGCAGGTTCCAAAACAGGCAAAGTCAGTAACAATGAGTAGGCAACAAGTGAAAGCTGATATCCAAAAATAGCAGGCAAGAGGTTTAATTTTTTTTTTTAAATCAGTCCAGGTCGATTATTCACAGATGCATAGGCAGGTACATACACGCAACCAAATCAGGAATCAGGAACCAGGAATCTTATACTGTTATTACAGCAATTGAATTGTGTAATGAAACTAAAGTGCTAAATTCCGATGCAAGGCGTAGTATGAGGAGAAACAAAATAAGGAGAAACAAGAGAATCTACATCGATCTGTATCGATTTATATTGCTATAAATAACAATATAAATAGTGCTCTAAATAATGATAGCAGCACTGATGGGGTGGGAATGTTTTGAAGCTGACCTGAGTGTTGAGCATTTACTGTAGACTGTTCTTATGTAATACTGTTGATGTGACTAATGACACCTGGGTAAAAGCTCTTCCTAAGTCTGGTAGTCCTAGATTTAATTGCCCTAAAACGCCTGCCTGAGGGCAGATGTTTGAAACTAAATGAACAGATACAGCCTGAAAATCCGCAGCATTTAAATATGCACCATAGCGGAGGAGTTGGCAGCCATTAACATGATCTCAGCTATGTACGGGATAATGTACGCGTCGGAGGTCATTGTTGCTTGATGATTATCAAACCACAATGACCGACGACAAGGGCATTATCGCGCTTATTACACGGCTAAAACATTAATGAATAATACAGTTGTCAGAAATAGTTCATAACAAGGCTGCTTTCCTTTTTCTGCAATAGTGTAGGCTACGGTACATTCGTCTGCGCAAGAAAATAGTGCCGTAACGGCTACAGGTACTCTGTGAACCATTTGCATGGATCAAACAAGGACTCATCGGCCTACATAAAAGTCAGTATTGACATAAAACTCAATATTTCCATTGAAGGTAGAGTTGGACGAGGCAAATGGGACATCTTTGGGAACTTTTTCATTAGCGCTTCTGTCACTTCTACCAACGTGTGTTTGTAGCCGCAGCTTGAAGTACACATATCATACTTACCCACGCATCGAAAGTTTCATACTTCCCAAATATGCTGAAAATAAATCTTAAATTGCTCATGTTTGTTCCGTGAAGAAGCATGACGCAGCAATGTTACGTAAACAGTCCAGAGCGGAACTAAATGCTTTAGCGCGGATTGATATGACTGCAGCAGGTTCAACTCTTGAGTCTCTGATTTCGGAGCAGTCCGTTATTGATAGTTGAGCGGTCATTATACGAAAATAATGACCACTCACGTGACCAATAACGGCCAATCAGAACCGAGCATTCACACAAGCCGTGTAATAAAACTGATTAATCAACTGCCAGCAAACTGAAAACTATCCCGTTGTCAAACAACAGTATTTCAAGATCTATTAAATATGAAAATCTCTGCAGATATAGAAGAGCATCTATATTGAAAAGATCAAAGTCATTTGGTCATCATGGTCATTTCGCTCTGCAAATGGTTGAGGCAACGGACTGTTGCTGTTCTGCAAATTATCAGACAGAGCCACTGCAGAGGAACTTTTACTATTTATTGATATTTATTTGAAAGAGGCAGACCAGAAGTGGGAGGACTGTGTGGGAGTTGGTACGGACAGGGCTCAGGCAATGGCTGGTAAACACAGTGGACTGCAAACTCTCATCAGACAAACCTCTCCCAAAGCAAAGTGGACACATTGCCTGCTTCACAGAGTGGCACTTGCCTCCAACGGGCTAAGTAAACTCAGTGTTGACAGACGTCATCACAACAGTCGACTACATAAAATTCAGACTCCTGAAATCCAGAATCTTATCTTCAATATGTGAAGAAATGGGATCTTAACAAACAGCTCTGTTGTGGCACAGTGAGTGTAGATGGAATTCACAAGGGAGGGTTCTGTCCAGGATTTCAGATCTGAAGGATGAGATTGAAGTTTTCTTGACTGGGGAGGGGTATGGCTTTGCCCGCAAGTTTCACAATGAGAAGTTCTTACAAAGCTTGCCTATCTCAGTGACATAGTTCAGAAGCTAAATGGAGTGAATTAACAGTTGCAAGGCACCGACACTCATCTTTCCACACACAAAATAACTTTTTTAACAAAAAGATGAAGATGCAGGGGAGACGGCTTGCAGAGGAAAAGGCAGACTCTGGGAAACCTGAATGCCTTGACATAATAGATGGCACAATTCTACCATGTATGAAAGCTCATATCTCGGCCCTGCAAAAGCACTTTCAGAAGTACTTCCCTAAGGATTATGCAAAATATGACTGGATACAAGACCCGTTTCAAGTAACTGCACCTGCAGAGTTCAGTGCCACAGAGGACAAGCAGTACATTGACATGACATCTTCCTCAACAAAGACAGTACCAAACAGTTCACATCCACTTCACTAGCTGTGTTTTGGACTAGAGAAATACTACCCACTACTTGACCAAAGAGCCATGGACATATTGTTGCCACATCCTATTTATGTGAAACAGGGTTTTCTGCTGTTGCTGCAATCGAGACCAAAAACAGATCTAAGTTAAACATTGAATATGAACTGAGAGAGGCTACTTCCAAACAGCAACCCCGTTTTGAAAAATATTGCATGACAAAGCAAGTCCACACCAGTCACTGATTCCTATGTAGCACTTTGAATGATGTTGAAGCAGATCACTGCAGGGATAGCTTACACATCTTGTTTTCATTTCAGTTTGAAATTTGTTGATCAAATGTTAAGACATGAAGTAAGATTTTCTTGAGTGACTTGACTATTTAAAAATGGTGTAATGTCTGAATGCGCTACTAGAATTCAATGAAACATGCGAGTTGGAAGTTAATATTATGTGTCGGCATAACGAACAATAAATACTGTGAAATTGAAATGTGAAGTGATATGTAACATATTTTAAAAAGAAACATCTTTATGCACAGTTTACATATTATTATTCAATTTATTCAAAACAAAGAAGGTGCGATTGATTTGGAGTGGGTGGGCTTACAATGCTCTTATTCAGTATAATCAGAAAAACTGTATGGGAACCACTGTGATATGGAGAGCAGCCTGATAGTTGAAGGCTCTGCCCCCCTTTCTACTTCTACAGATTCTAGGTATCACCGCTAACCCTGCATTCCGGGATCTCAGAGTTCTGGCTGGATGATAATGACCATCCACTATTTAAGATATGATGATGCCTGATCATCAAGGATGTCAAAGACAAGGAGAAGAATTTTAAATTCATGAATTCAGGAAATTCATGAAACTAACAGTCTAAAACTAACCTGTCTTTGCTTTTGTGCTTAATTTATACTGTGGTGTTTATGCCACGGTCATGTCACATCTGTTGGATCACCAGCATGAATGTGATTGCGTTACACCAGATCGTGGCTCACACCTGGTTCTTCTGCAGAGCTTGCGGTCTTTTGAGCAGGCTTGCGAGACCTCTTCACAGAGCTTTCTAATAAATCATTTGCAAAGAACACAAGTGGTCGTTCTTCAATCTACCTTGGTGTGGAGCACATTTTAATGACACCTAACCACCTCTTTTGTATAGATGTATGTTGTCACAACAGTGTCAAGAATTCCTTTGTCCTGAATGTTCCGTGGCTGTCCTGGAGATGAGTTGGAGGCTGCTGTGTAAGGCAAATAGCAAGCTTTTATAATACCTACAAAATTTCCTTGCCCGCAGAAATTGTGATGTATTTCAAGCAAGTAAATTCATTTGCAGCAGAAAATCACATTTTCTTTAGCAACTAAAGCTTTACACTAAATAAAACAGATTTGGTCAACGCTGAGTACCTTGGGCTCTGGAACATGAAGTTTAATCATGGTCATACTGTTCTACAATGGCTTGTTCTAGGTTGGCCTCGGCTCACTTGTTCACTCTTGATTGATTGGGCATTATCAGATTGGGTTATCCAAAACAGACATACACTGACTCAAGCTGTCTCAACATATCTTTCAACTCGCTGACGCTCCAGCGGAGACATGGTGCTTTGTATTTCCCCCTTGCACTGGTCCTTTAAGACCTTGCTTTCTATCTTGGCTTTCTCTCATGCTGTGCATTCCTACATCTACGATCTTTACCTATCAAATCTACATTCAATGTCAGGAGATGACAAAAGTTATATGTTGGCGTACTGTGGTGGAACCAAAGATTGAGTATAATCCCTGACAAACAGCTCCAGCAGATGACCTTGTAAACAATCTATTTGAAACTGTACCATAATAGCATCTTTGAATATGACCAGTTAACCATTCATAAGTAACTTGATGATGCCACTGGCTACTGCTTTAACAGCCTACATTTTTCACTTTAGACCTGTTATTGGTGTTATCTCGCCTCTAATTTTTGTGTAAACTTTAACAATGTTAGCTTTTTAACTGAAAGTGATGATATTTCTCTCTATCTGATGGCGCTTTCCAAGATGGAGCAGGTAGAGCCCCTAAACATGTAAACACTAGAAATTTATAAAATGAACACATACCTACCGACCTAACATATCCCCCATTAGCAACAGTGGTGAGGAAAAACTTTCCTTTAAAGGGGGGAGACGTCAGGTAAGGCAGGCTCAGTTATGGCTCAGAGTCACTGCCTTGACTGGTTGGTTTGAAAGAGAGATGGAGGGAGACAGAGACAGAGAGAGAGACAGGTGTAGTGATGCACAGCAGCGGGTGCACAGCACGCCTATCAGGAGCAGGACCCGGATATTTGGGGGTCCGTCATCACTGGTCGTGTTCTCGCTGTGGGCTGTTAGTTAATAAAGTACAACACAGAGTGTGGGGAAGAAGCCCAATTAGTAACATGCATTTACAAGACATGAATGCAGGTGAATGACGGGGCTAAGTGAGGCAGAGAGGGAGAGAAAAGAGAGGAAGAGGGAACGAGAAAAGCTCAGTGCATCTTCTAATTCTGGCTGCATAGTTTTGTCTAACTATAAGCTTTACCAAATAGGAAAGTTTTTAGCCCACTCTTAAAAGTAGTGAGGGTGCCCGCCTCCCGCACTGAAACTGGAGGATGGCTCCACAGGAAGGGATTCTTATAGCTAAAGGCCCTGCCTCCTATTCTACTCTTACTGATTTTAGGAATCATCAGCAACCCTGCGTTTTCCGATGGCAGAGCTCTGATTGGATGAGAAGGCACGATCAGCTCTTTAAGACAGTGTTTCTTAACCTCTTTTCAGCCGTGGCACATTTTGTCCTAGATAAGGAAAAAGAGATGACAAGTAAAACATGTTCAAGAATCCATCCATCCATCCATCTATCCATACATCCTCTGCCACTTATCCGGGCCCGGGTTGCGGGGGCAGCAGTCTAAGAAGGGAAGCCCAGACCTTACTCTCCGCAGACACCTCCTCCAGCTCCTGTGGGAGGACCCCAAGGCGTTCCCGGGCCAGCTGGGAGACATAGCACCTCCAGCGCATCCTGGGTCTTCCTCGCGGCCTCTTCCCAATGGAACATGCCCGGAATACCTCCCCAGGAGGGCGTCCAGGAGGCATCCGGAAAAGGCGCTCGAACCACCTCAGCTGTCTCCTCTCAATCTGGAGGAGGAGCAGCTCGACTTTGAGCTCTTCCCGGGTGACAGAGCTCCTCACCCTATCTTGTAGAGTACGTCCCATCACCCTGTGGAGGAAGCTCATTTCGGCTGCTTGTACCCGTGATCTTGTCCTTTTGGTCATGACCCAAAGTTCATAACCATAGGTGAGGGTAGGGACGCAGATCGAGCAGTAAACTTTGCCTTCCGGCTCAGCTCCTTCTTCACCACGACGGACCTGTACATCGACCGCATCACTGCCACCACTGCACCGATCCCTTGGTTGATCTCCCGTTCCAATTCTACCCTCACTCCTGAACAGGACCCCAAGATACTTAGACTCCTCCACTTGAGGCAAGATCTCGTCTCCAATCCGGAGAGTGCAAACCCCCTTTTTCCGGTCAAGAACCATGGCCTCAGATTTAGAGGTGCTGATTCTCATCCCGACCGTCTCACACTCAGCTGCAAACTGCCCCACCACACGCTGAAGGTCCTGGTCTGAGGGCGCCAACAGGACAACATCATCTGCAAAAAGCAGCGATGAGATCCTGTAGTCCCCAAAGCGGACAACCTCCGGCCCCAGGCTGTATATAAACAAAGAACACGATTGGTGACAAAAGCAGCCCTGCCGGAGGCCAACATGTACTCGAAACAGGTCTGACTTACTGCTTTGGTTGTACAGAAACCACACAGCACTTTGCTAGGTGCCATGTACTGTATACTCCCGGAGCACCCCCCACAGACAACCAAGAGGGACCCAGTCCCCAAACTGGCCCCCATCCATCCCCCGGCTGCGCCTAGAAATCCTGTCCATATACAGTATATAATGAACAGGACTGGTGACAAAAGGCAGCCCTGCCAGAGGCCAACATGTACTGGGAACAGTACATTGTAATTGTAACACACCCTCCAGTCCCCCTGTTTAAACAGAGTGACCACCAGCCCGGTCTGCCAGTCTGAGGGCACTATCCCTGACTGACATGCAATGTTACAGAGCTGTGTCAGACATGACAGCCCTGCAACATCTAGAGACTTGAGGTACTCAGGGTGGATCTTGTCCACCCCTGGCACCTTGCCACCATGGAGCTTCTTTACTACCTCGGTGACTTCAGCTTGGGTGATGAACGAATCCACCTCTGAGTCCTCCGCCTCTGCCTCCGCTATGGAAGACATGTCAGTGGGGTTGAGGAGATCCTAAAAGTATTCCTGCCACCGCCAAACCACATCCTCAGTTGAGGTCAGCAGCAACCCGCTTCCACTGTAAACAGTGTTGGTCGGGCACCGCTTTCCATTCCTGAGGCGCTAGACGGTTTGCCAAGACCTTCTCGAGGCCAACCGATATACTCTCTCCATGGCCTCTCCAAACTCCTCCCAGGCACAGGTTTTCGCTTCCACGACAGCCCGGGCTGCTGCATGCTTGGCCTGCCGGTACCTGTCAGCTGCCACAGGAGACCCACAGGCCAGGTGAGCCTTGTAGGCCTCTGTCTTCAGCTTGACGGCATCCCTTATTTCCAGTGTCCACCACCGTGTTCGGGGATTGCCGCCACGACAGGCACCTGCGGCCTTACGGCCACAGCTTTGGACTGCTGCTTAAACAATGGAGGTGGAAAACATGGTCCACTCAGACTCCATGTACCCAGCCTCCCACGGGATCTGTTTACAGTTCTCCCGCAGGTGGTAGTTGAAGATGTCTCTGACGGAGGGCTCTGCCAGACGTTCCCAGCAGACCCTCACAATACATTTGGGCCTGCCGCGTCTGTCCAGCTTCCTCCCCCGCAGGCAGATCCAACTCACCATCAGGTGGTGATCGGTTGACAGCTCAGCCCCTCTCTTCACCCGAGAGTCTGAAACATGCGGCCGGAGGTCAGATGACACAATTACAAAATCAATCATTTACCTCCCGCCTTGGGTGTCCTGGTGCCAAGTGCACTGATGGACATCATTATGTTTGAACATGGTGTTCGTTATTGACAAACGATGACTAGCACAGAAGTCAAGCAAGAAAGCACCAATCGGGTTCAGATCTGGGAGGCCGTTCCTCCCAATCACACCCCTCCAGGCACTGCTGTCATTGCCTACGTGGGCGTTTAAGTCCCCCAGTAGAACGATGGAGTCCCCGGGTGGGGTACGATCTAGTGCCCCCCCCCGAGGACATCCAAGAAGGCCCGGTACTCTGCACTGCTGTTTGGCCTGTATGCCGAAACAACACTGAGAGACCTGTCCTAGGCCCGAAGACACAGGGACGCAACCCTCTCATTCACCATGGAAAACTCCAACACATGACTGCAGAGCTGATGGGCTATTAATAAGCCACCTCCTGCTCACCGCCTCTCCTGACGGACAACTCTAGAGTGGAAGAGAGTCCAGCCCCTTTAGAGAAGTTGGGATCCAGAGCACAGGTGAAGGTGCATAGAGCCGGACAATTTCTAGTTGGAAACGATCCACCTCCCATACCAATTCGGGCTTCTTCCCCCCTGTGTAGTGACAGTCCATATTCCGAAAGCCATCTGATCTTTCTGAGGGCTAGGTTTAAGAATAAGTTATATAACTGACATGGGTCCTACTTTTGATGATTGCATGCACTCAGCAAATTGTTGGCATAACCTAAAATGCAGTGTTGAGGCAAAACATGTCTACCTGCGAAAAGTGTTGGTGTGCGATCAGTGGGCTGAAAAATTATGCAATTACCAGTTTCTGGTGAGCTACAATTAACGCATGTGCAAACTATAGTGATAATGAGATAATAAGATTGAAAACCTATAGCTAACAAATTACTTTGCTTGCAATCCGATACATATGAAGTCCACACAATTAGTGTTGACTTGCAATCTTGTATTCAAGTTGTCGTCATTAGGTCTAAACAAATAGTGAAGTATTAAAATTTTGTTAAGAATTTGAACAGCATGTATCATTGTATCATCGGTATTTTCTCATCATGATATTTCCTTGGCGCCAACTACAATGACGCACACTATTTTCCAAAGTTTTCTTTAGTGCTCTCTGTGCATCACGGAATTATGCCACTTTCAGTATCTCAATGAAAATTGCACCCACAACCATTTCTACAGGAGCGCTCAGCAGTAAAGCTGATACAGTCTGCTGACGGACCTGGAACAAAGTCACAACCTCATGTTGGAGGGTGATTCATGGTTCTGAATGAATTCTCAAATGCTGTATCGAATGTTACAGTTTTTCAAACTTGAAGACTTGAAATTGTTGGATCCCACTGTAAATGATGGTGAAGTTTTGTAGGTATTCCAACACCATCTTATCTAACCATGCAAAGAAACTCGCCTCTTTTGACTGAATTCATTCACTCATCACAACATGAAATGCCTGCCCAGTATGACACAGCTGGCTTTCCTGTACCTGAGATAAAAGGCCAGCTATCTGTCACAGCTTGCAGACAGAACAAAAGAGTGATCATTATTATCTTACTTACCAGACCTTCGAGTTGCACCCTACTGATCATTACATCTCGATTCTATAGAACTGTGTTTCCCAACCTTTTTCAGCCATGGCATACATTTCACATTGGAGAAAATCTCACGGAACACTACCATTTTCCGAAAGTTGTTGGATGAGTGGCGCGGGATGCGTCATTCCACGGTTGACTGAGAGTTGTGAGCCGGGGCCAGGAGGGGTGCTCCAGAACGAACAATATCAATGACAGCGGGCATCAGCTGTCGTAAGAGGGCCATGTGTGGCGTCTGTGGGCCATATGAAGTTGTACCACCGCACACCTGATCATTTCTTCAGCTACACTTGTGTGCTGCGGCACGGTGGTTAGGAAAGACTGCTGGAGAAAATACAAAAAACCGAAAGCATTCGGCGACGTAATTGTATTTTTCATCTGTGAAATATGCCAGTATTACAACAACCCATCGATCGCTTGAAAGTGAGACTATGTTTTATTTGACGTAAAATAATTCTACAACAGCGAATAAAACGAGTCCGGTTCTTGCCATCGATGTTACTGACGTGCTCTGATCTTAGTCCCTCTCACGACCGCGTCATGTTATACCACAAGGGGACGCCCCTGTACTCTCGCATAGCTCCTATTCCAAAGTTGTGACGGAGCGTGAGGTTACAACTTTTTATGTGTGTCTACTTTTTTTGAATTGTTTTGCCCTCCTGGCGCAACTGGCGGCGCTTGGTAGCCCTCGGACACCGTGACGCGATAGGGATCGTGAAGTCAACAGCGGAACATCATGGCCAAGGTAATCCGCCACTTTGTTTTCGGGGATTGTGGAAGGGTCAGATCGTCACACTAGCACGACGATGGATTAGAATGTAGTTCTTTCATCATTAAATGAGTTTCCCGCGTGGTTACGTAGACTTGTGAGAGGCCGTGGGCATTTGAGGCGCGTAATCAGCATCTGCCATAAGATGAAGACACAGCTTGTTTTCGATTTTGGACGTGTGCTTAAATTTGGAAGAACATTACGTGGATGTTTAATCGGCAAGCACATCAACAATCCCCATGCAAGGCACAAATTTCGGGAATGTCTTTCTGGACACATGCCTTCAATTCAGTCTTCAGATAGGTCCTGGTTCGTCGAAAAATAGGTTTGCATGTAAAATCACATTTTCCATGTCGCTTATTTTTAAGTAAATGAGAGAGAGCAAAGAGACAGTGAGGTGAATTGGTGCCGGTCTGTTGTAGCCCGTGATGTTGCGCTTCTGCACCTCATTTCACATACTGCATGCACTGTATGTTTGAAGTAACAAATACGTGCATCTAAAAGAGGATTTCATGAAGGCAAGGAGAGATTTGACAAACTTGATATCACGTGAATTCAATAAAGAAGATACTTAAGGCAGCCCCATTTAAAAAGTGCATACAATGCACCTCTTATGGTCTGTACTATACAATATACTAACACAAATGCGATGTGAGCCTGGAACAAAGAAAGATTTTGGTGACTTTGCTTATCATCCTCCTCAGGCTGCCTCTTGTCTTATAATATAGGACATAAACTATTGCAGTGTAATAATTCAACTATGTTCTTCAGATATCCACTTCAGCAATTCAGATTATAATCTCATTTTGTGAATGGTAGAAAGAAATTGTGAATGCGTATCTGAATTATTGAGTTATTGTCGTTTACCCATGTTTATAATTTAGTGTACACATTTGATCATAGAAACTCTGTGGGACCAGTTATCCACTCAGCATCTGCTTCATAGTGGTGAATGAGTTCTGTGAACGCTTCTCCTACTATGGCATGAAAGGTATGGACGCTGCTTCTCTTAACACCATTAAGTTGACTGTCACTGCTACATCCACAGATATTTATCCAAACTTGCTTAACAGAAAGCGCCATATCAGAGATAGTTTGATATACTTTAGGTAGGGATCATCTGGCTTCCCATGACATGATGTGTTTGCCTGTCTTCAGCGGACGTTTTCTAACTCTCCTCTTGTGTAGGTTTTTGGGTTTTGATACAGTGCAGGTTTTCAGAGCATCAAAGCAACCACTGATGGCATCTAATGCAAAGGAAAAGATTGGACGGGAAGACAGCACAGAGGCACTGATCATGGCAGCACAAGAACAGGCCCTGAGCACCAGAGCCATAGAGGCCAGGATCTACCACAGTAGATCAGACCCTAGGTGCAGGCAGTCCAGCACATAGTGGCAGGGTGTAAGATGCTAGCTGGTACAGCGTACATGCAGAGGCACAACCAAGTGGCTGGGATAGTGTACAGAAACATCTGTACCCAGTATGGACTGGAAGTACCCAAGTCCCGATGGGTCGTACCACAGAAGGTGGTAGAGAACAACAGGGCTAAGGTACTGTGGGACTTCAGCATCCAGACTGACAAACAGGTCCTGGCTAACCAACCAGACATAGTGGTGGTGGACAAAGAGCACAAGAGAGCGGCGGTGATAGATGTGGCAATACCAGCAGATGCCAACATCAGAAAGAAGGAGCTCGAAAAGATTGAGAAATACCAAGGGTTGAAAGAGCAGCTGGAGCGTAGTCCCCGTGGTTGTAGGAGCACTCGGAGCAGTGACCCCCAAACTGGGAGAGTGGCTCCAGCAGATCCCAGGAACAACATCCGACATCTTTGCAGTCCTAGGGACATCTAAGATCCTGTGCAGAA
>OMPJ01046558.1:1040-16205 GCA_900312935.1 Carapus acus | reverse complement strand
CGTCCTGATGACGCTGTAATGAAATTGTCAATGTAAGTGAAGACATGGGAATTAGTGTGGGGAGTAAATCAGGACGGCGGGTGTGTCTAGCCTGTCGATAACACACACACACACACAAACAAACACACCCACACACACACACACACACACTCTCCTCCCTCTCTCTCTGCCCCCCCACCCCCCCCCCCCCCCACCCACCCACACACACACACACACACACACACACACACACACACACACACACACACACCTACCTACCTACCTACCTACACACATAAACACACACGCGCGCACACACTTACCCACCTACCTACCTACCTACCTAAGCGCACACACACACACACACGCACACACACACCTACCTACCTACACACACACAAACACGTGCACACACACTTACCCCCACACAAACAGGTGTGTTCATCAACATCCTAAATCAGTTATAGCGCCGATAAATTTAGATAAAATTCTGAACACTCCTCACACTTGTGCTACTCTGAAAAATAGCATGCCTATGTGGCGCCCCCTTGTGGTAAAATCTCACTTGGCGTTGCATTATTTCTCACATACACTGTGTTACTCCTCAGAGTGTGACGAGCGACTGCTCAGTTTTGGGCACCTGAGGTCTCTGTGTGTAAAGGCCGGCGGCTCCCTCCAGCACTGCTTGGTGTCTGGCTCCAGGAGACAGTTGTCCACGTGGACAGGGTGAGACAGGTCCAGCCTGCCCTCCTGGTCCCCTGAGGACGGGCAGGAAAGCGAATGTGAACGTAAGCTGTGTCACAAACCGGGCGGTCACCTGCCACGTACCTGTGATGGCGCTGCGGCACACCAGGTGTGTGAAGGAGAAGAAGAGACCCGAGGGGCTGCGGAAGTAAGAGTGCAGCAGACTTCTGGTCCTCTCGCCCAGCTCGTGGAACAGCCTGGCATCAGTCTGGTTCACCAACCCGTCCTGAGCCAACTGAGGGCCAACAGCGAGACAGAATGAGGACGTTAAAGGCTGAGGGAACAATGGTAATGATTATTATGATAATTACATCCTAAGGGAGCCTTACAGAGGACACACTGACAATGGCCTGGAGGTCAGCAGCCTGACTGAGCTGAGCTTCTCATCTACAAATATACACATAACCCCAGATTCCTCTCGTCTGAATTGCCATAAAAGTGACGGGAGAAGCTGATGGCTGCTGAAAATGCACCACAGCATATTGGTATGTTTGTGCTCTAAGCTCTGGTTAGTCGAAACCCAAATTGTTGAAAGCCATGATGGACCGGAAAAAAAAAAAATCTGTCTGGAGCCGAAAAAATTAAAAACCTCATATAAGCCTTGTACTGAACACATTCTACACGTTTTAACAGCATTGGAAAATATTGAGAATGTTTGTCCTCCTACAGAAACCACATTTAAACAAAATAATGTATTTTTTTCTCCCCATCTTTCTCCATTTTCATACACATTTGAAAAGGTTTCAGGGAGCCACTAGGGCGGCGCTAAAGAGCCGCATGCCGCTATAGAGCCCACGTGTTAGACAGACGCGTCTCACCCTCGCAGCCCTGAGCACTGTCAGGCCCTCGAACGTCTCATGAGGTGTGTGTGGAGACCGTCGTCCACGGTACCCGTCTCCGGCAGATGTGGCAGCCTGTCCAAGAGAGAGAGAGACAGAGACAGAGAGAGAGAGATGAAGAGAAACAGTGCAGGCTTCACTAAAGGGACGCTCCCAGTGTGTTTGAGTGTTTGAGTGTGTGTGTGTGCGAGTGTGTGTGCGAGGTGTGCCAAAACTCACGGCCGCCAACCGCATGATGGAGTCACACTCCTTTTGCGTCATGACTCCATCCAGCACCACACGATTGGTGCCGTTCATGAGGTGGTCGTCCATGGTGATGGTCACTCCGACCTCGTGGATGGGACCCCCTGCGGGGTGGACGGGCCAGGTGAGAGACAGCAAAGACGAGCAGGGGGGGACAGAGGACACGGCGGGCAGGAGGACGGACCTGCGTAGAAGCCGCTGTCGTCCACCTCCTCCTGCTTCTCTCCTTCCTTCATCCTCTTGTTCATCTTCTCCCTCTCGTCTCTGTGCGAGGAGAGACGACGGAGATTGACGGGGATCGTTTCGCACCGGCGGCCGAGCCTGTGTCCTCACCTCCACGTCCCCCTCAGCGACTCGGGGACGACGTCTTCAGGGGTCCACAGGTCCTACGGCGGAAGAAAACAAGCGTCAGGGAGGAAGTTGACACGCATTGTTTATGTCCAGCGTGCGGCTGGCGTCTCTCACCGGGTCGATGAAGGTGAAGTCGAAGTTCTCCATCCCGAAGTACAGCAGCTTTTTCTCCTGCAGGGAGCGGCTCACATATCCGGCTATGTCCTGCCAAGAAAACACACACATACCGCACATTTCACACTTGTGAACACTAACAGACATTTGATCATATAAATATTTATCATATAAAGCAGCACATGGATTTACTCTTTCAAAGAAATGTTGATTATGAGGCAATGTTTAGCGTCTCCAAGCGCTAAATTGTGCTGTGATGCTTGATAACCTCAAATAATTCACCATCTTCTGAAAAATTCTGAGAAGCTGAAATCCACCAAACATAAACATTGCGAACCAGTTAAACCCAAACACTCGATAAAAATTGCATTCTTGGGGCTTTTATCTTATCAGACCTGTATTGGCCAGTGTGAACGGTGTTCAAATCCAGTGCGTGATGAAGATTTGGAGCGTCTGTGAGTCTGTGGTCTATATGAGTGTCTGGCTGGTACCTGAGCCGGCTGGGCACCGTCCGACTCTCTGTCGCCCCCCAGTGTGTCGTAGTAGAGCTGCAGGTTGTCCAGTGAGTCAGCGTCAGTGGGGTAGAAGAGAAGGAGCGAGCGGAGGGTCTGCACCGCTCCTCTCAGGTCATCGGCTGGTGCAGGGGCAGACACACACACACACACACACACATATACTTGAATCCTAAAGCTCTCTAACACAGTCGCTAGATGAAAAGATAAATGAGTAAATACATTAAAAAAGCCTAAATTTTCTCAATGTTTTTCCTATTTCATCTAGATTCATGACTTGGATATCAAATCTCTGACTGAGGATGAGCTGAGGTCACAGGGGTCCTCAGTGGGTCAGACACTTATTCTCTCCGGCAGTCTACATCTAAACAAAACTTCAAGGATTCATCTCTACATCACCACGTCCAAGGCGCCTTTGACCCCTCCGCCCCTGATTCTGACCTTTGAACTGGGCGATGTGCAGATGCTCCAGCTGCATGGGCAGGAAGTCCTCCTGAGCCGAAATCCTTCCCGGCCGCGTGGCTACTTGTGTGACGCAGCCCTGCTGGCAAGAGAGCAGGGCGAGCGAGAGAACTTGGGAAGGAACGAGGGGAACAAGGTTACTCCAAGGTATAACGTGTCTTTTTTAGTTTTTTTTTTTTTATTTTCTTTTTTTTGGCGTCCTCTTACCTGCGGCCTTCTCGAACACCCCGTCCGAGCTGTCCACTCCCCTGTCCTCGGGCAGCCGCTGGTAGGCCACTTGGCACTGCACCCTGCACTCCTCCGTCTGACGCAGGGTTTCGTTGACGCACTCCCTCCACGTCCGCGCCGCTTGGGCCCAGTCAGACGATGCTTCGTGCTGGAGGGCGGCGTCGTACAGCGCCTGCGCGGTGAAACCAGGGACACAGTAAAGAGCTGACAGGGAACGTGAAAATCGTCTCGGGCCTGCTGAGATACGCGTGCCGTCACGTGCGTTTTATTTCCAATTTGGACGAGCCCCATCACGTTCTGACAAGTGGCTAAGATACCTCCAGCAGGAGAGGGAGAAGTCAAAGCTATTTCACGTTGGGATCGCTGATGTGCGGGAGGAATCTGGACGCTTTAGGCCACGATGCTGCGTCTCCCTCTGAATCCGTTTTAATTCACTTCAGGGTGAAATAACAGAAATAAAGCAGGGTAATTCCGCCTCCTGCTGTATTCTGCTCAAAGTGCTTAATCGTGCCCTCTCCTGCCTGGAGAGTTATTAATAGAGACGCTTTTAAGCTCCCCTCTCACGCTGCACCATGATAGAATCTGCCAAATTACAATTTAGTACGCCCGTTTCCCACTTGTTGCCGTGAAAGGTTTAGTTTTCAGCCCTGTCGCTGCATAAACAGCCTCCCTCCCTTCTTACCCAGTGCCTCTCGTCCTTCGCCTCTCTGTCCTGAAAAGCGTCGTCAGACACTCCGTCCATCCGCCTGTACTTCTCAATGTTGTTCCTCATCTCCAGGTGGCTGGGATTGGCCACGAAGAAGGTGTGAGCCGCAGAAGCGGCTTTTTGCAGCTTTCCCAGCTATTGAGGGGGGAGAAGTGCGGACGATGAGTCCAGCATTTGCTTACAAAGTGATGTTACATCAAAACATGTTTGCAGAAACATTTCAAAATAAGAGCATGAGTTGTTTTACTTTGTAATACGTGACTTGGAGGAAGTTGTAGGGGTTGCGGGTGCCAAACTCGTACTCGATGTCGCTGGACACGGGCAGCAGGCCTGCAGGACTGACTGACTGTCCCATGCAGTACTTGAGACACTCGGCCTTCTGCTGCACCCAGTCCAAGGCCCAAAGGTCCCACAGTGCTCCCACTTCAGAATCTGGAAGCAGGGAGGGAGGAGAGAAGGACAGTCGGCAGTTGCCTCAACCCACACAGACAGATGTGGGGAGGACCTCTTCAGAATCCATATCTCCTATGGGTGTACGACTAAACAAATCTTTAGATTTATCATTGATTGAGAGTCACTCAGTAAGTTTTCAGACTTGGGACATTCAGTTTGACTGCTGTGGTGTGTTATGGTAGGTTAGGACTGTGGGATGCTCTTCTAAATGATCTATGGGGACATATGTGTCCTGCACATACATGGATACATACAGTATATACACACACTAACACACCCACACAAACACACACAACCAAAGTCTCACCCAGCTTGCTGACTCTATCTGCTCCAGCCTCTGCGCAGTCATCGTGGCACTGCCTGCGGCTCCTCAGCAGGCTCTCCTTGGTGCTGATGGCTTTCTCCAGCAGCTCCGCAGCTTTGTCCCACTCCTCGTTAAAATAGGAGCGGACTCCGCTGTAATAGAGGAAATCGTAGGGCGGGAGGAGGCCCGCAGGGATGCCGCTGCAGCCGCCCGGGATCGCTACATTGAATGTGGTAAGAATGAGGAGAGCAGCGCGGGACGCCACGTAGACACACACACAGTTTGAGCGGAGCGCCATGGTCCCAAAACATTCCATCGCGAACAAACTTTTTTTTGACGCTGGAGGAAACCCGATCTACGTCATGAATATTAATTTGACGGCAATATTGCACGTCTGTCCGGGCCGCATACTCATTAATATTAATTATCAGCCAGAGGGACGTAAACCGTGATTTGCTCAGACAGCGTGTGTGGGGTTGATGTGATTTTTTACTACAAGACGCTGACAATTGCGGAGTAACAACAAGACTGTGATTGGTCAAAACTGTCATGTGATAAAGACTCTGTGTCCTGATTTGCCAATAGAATGAGATATAGTCACGCCTGCTTCTTCCGTATTGGCCGCAGGTCAGGCTTGACCGTCCCTTTTGTCGAAACTTGGTGGAAAAAAAACCTCCGCCACCAGCACTTACGCCCTGTAGGCTACTGGGAGAGATGCTACAATGCCGTTACTTAAGATGACACATTCTTCACCAATCTGTGGATGGTGATAGTTACATTGATACAGAAATAGGTTAAATTTCAGAGATATCATCGGAATTATTACGCAATTGTCGCAGCATTAAGTCTGAGTGTGTTTTTTGATTTTCTCCAAGGTGCTCTCGACCTTCAACAATAACTTCAGTTTTGTCTTCGTTGAGCAACAGAAAGTTACAGGTCATCCACGTTTATACGTCCCCAAGACAAGCCTGGAGTTTGGCTAGATAGTTGGTTTCCTCGGGTTTCACAGATAGATACAGTTGTGTGTCGTCAGCATAGCAATAGAAGTTGATAGGGTGTTATCCTATGAATTGGTCCGAGTACAGAGCCCTGTGAAACTCCATGTCTAACCCTAGTGAGCTCAGAGGACACATTATTAACATGTACAAACTTAAGTATCTTAAATTGGCAGTGTACTCAAACTCTCACTTTTTAACCAGGTTTGTGTTTATTCTTTAACTCATAAAAACTTCTTGAGTGCATTATTGGCCATGATGAACCCAACAAAACAAAACAAAGTAATTAAATTAATGTTATCCACGTGGCACTTGGGGGGGATTTTTGACTGTGAATTGCCTGCGATTCTACCAATCGTTTCCTTTTAGTATGGCATGGATT
Source organism: Carapus acus (assembly GCA_900312935.1). Classification (NCBI taxonomy): domain Eukaryota; kingdom Metazoa; phylum Chordata; class Actinopteri; order Ophidiiformes; family Carapidae; genus Carapus; species Carapus acus. The sequence continues at coordinate 9,893 of OMPJ01046558.1, read as the reverse complement.
TAACAATACTCAGCAAAACGTCAAGTTTGATGTGTTGAAACTGCAAGACCACTCCTTAGTCTACAGTGAGGACAACATGTTTACCAATTGCACAGGGATGGGGTCCTGATTTGCCCTCATTCTATGAGTCATATACAGTAGTGGATGCGATGACCCCAAAAACACACTCTCATAGTCAAAGGTTTAATATTGAATGGCCACAGTCGTGACACCAGCACAGAGTAGCTTAACTGGGTTACTTTGTCGCACAGAACACACGGTCCAGTCCACAACGTCCTGATATGTGTCCTACTGTGAGGACAAAGAGGTGCGCCCCTCACAATACCTGCCGCACCAATGTGGTCCAACTCACACCGTGATGCAATTAAACGGACAAGTGTGATGCCATCCACACAGAATCACAACATCCGAGCAATCGCGGCGCCCTAGCTAACTTACATAGTAAAGTGATGCGTTCCATTCCCGAATTACGACTATGATGTCATGCAGGAGCCTTTTTCAAATTGCGCGTCTCCGCCCGAACCAATGAAGGGAGCGCGCCAGAATAATGGCTGCGCTGATAGTCGGAGCATTACGGTATCGAGCTAGCTTGGTTCGGCCTAGCCTGGAAGAGCCAACCCGAGCTTCCCGATTCATTCAGCCGCAAGCAGATATTGGCACCACCGCTGAGCCTCAGACACTCACTCTAGCTGGGGATCCACGTTTGAACCACTGAATTCACAGCACCGGGTGCCCAGCTGAACGGCCCAACCTCCTCACTTGCCATGGCGGATGTTGGCGAGGTTTTGATGTCGGTTTTGTCCACAATTCGGATTCCGAAACCCGGAGACCGTGTCCACAAAGACGAATGCGCCTTGTCATTTTCCTCACCGGTAAGCTCCCTGTGCTTTCACGCCACCGTAAAAACCTCCACGGCCGGTGGTTCTGTTTTCACCATTACCTTGTGCTGATGATATCGACTGTAAGCTTTTCATACTGTTTCCCCACTTTAAATTCTACATGCTTCCTCCATTCTGCATCTACTCAACTCACTAGCATGCTAGGCTAACACTGCTCACAGGTGAAACTTGGCTGCGTTAGCATGCTAGCACGCTATTTTAGTTTCACCGGCTACGCTGTCAAACTAGCAGCGGAGCTAACGGAGCTGCTGTTTCTCCCCCGGCAGCGACAGGGCTGTTGCACACACCCCTTGTTTACCCTATTTTTTTCAATGTAGTAAACCAAACTTCCCTGCTGCACACAGCTGAATTCGCCACAGTATTTTGCTGAATAATGAGGGGCTACTCAGGTTTCAGCTCAGCCCCTCACTTTGTGATGTAGAGACGCTGACAAACATTTACACAGATTCCTCCCTTACTAAACCGTGACGGCTGATGACTAGACATTTTTTGTCGTTTTGCTGCCCATGTCTCGTGTACAGGAGACTGAGGGAGGCCTCTACGTGTGCATGAACAGTTTCCTGGGCTTTGGCAGCCTGTATGTGGACAGACACCATGCTCGCACCGGACAGAGGGCTTACCTTCACATCACCAGGACCCGCAAGACTCAGGTGAACTCATCTCACTCGGGATCGCCTCATCACACCGTTCTTGTCGGCATAAGCCTCCGTTGATTGCCTCCCGTAAGCTTACATGGCATGGTGACAGAAGCATCATGCCCCTGTGTCATTGTTGATCATCTGCTTCCCTATGGATAGTGAAACTCTCGCCAGCTGGGTCAGAATCAGGAGTGTTGGTTGGATAATATATGAGAAAGATGGATGAGTCGTTGCAGAATTTGATTTCCTTTCACAAAAGAGTGAAAAAGAGTGGAATGGTCCTCTCCTCAGCTGCAGCAACAGACTTTGGGTAGTGACAGCGAGGTGAAGAAGGCCAAAATACGCTGAGGTTCCTCTGCTGCAAGGGGTCTTTGTTATCTCTGTTTCACAAATAAGAAAATGGCCAAATGCATGGTCATTCAGGAGAGCCCCAGAGTAGAGCCTCTGCTTCCTCACGTCCAAATGATCTTGGTGTGTTGGCTTAGTCGGCTAGCAAGGGCACCACGTGCTCATTTCCCAAGGGAGGTCGGAGGCTGCTTTGGGAATGTCTTTCACTTGTCAAATTGTTGCTACAACTTGCTTGATCATAGTCTGACAGTCACCATAAGTCGGTTCCTGACTTGTTGCCAGGGCTCGGTTGAGTTCTCCTGCTCCAGAATTGCCAAACAATGCCTTTGTGTATATCACTTTGTCATGCTGAATCAGGAAAGATTTCTCTGCAAGCTGTAACCACAAAATTGCAGTCTGTTTACTTTCATTTTCATTTGAACAAAGGGGCACAGAACCATTCAGTCACATCTAAACGCCTAGTATTTCATATTGTTGAACTTTCACTGACTTTTTGTCTGGCACAAGCGAAACGCTCCTCTGATTCGATTCGATGTTGTCAGAAGGAAGATGACGGCAACTCTGGATCTGGACACCCACCAAAGAAGAAGCCCACCAGATTGGCTATAGGTGAGCACAATGGGCAGTTTTACATTGTGTTATCATTTTGTGCTGCTTTTCCAATGCTTGTCTTCACACAGATGAAGAATTTTGACATGTGAGAAATCATGTTAGCGACATTCTGTTTTGACCTTTCCATGATTCCTGCTTGTGTGTGTTTTCCAGGAATCGAGGGTGGATTTGACGTGGAGCAAGAGCTGTATGAGGAGGACGTGAAGGTTGTCATCTTCCCTGACAGACAGGAGGTGACAGCAGATGACCTCTCCACCATGCCTGATGTCGTGAGAGACCGGGTGAGGCATACGGCGAAGTTCACCGCTGAATAATCTAGCTGGATGCTCCTCACCACCAAGTCTGTAACTACAGTAACAAATAAGACTGTGTGCTGATCCGGACGCGGTGTAATTGCGTCTATTCAAAAGTAGACTGTAATTATCTGAGGTCTTTTCATCCCACGGTGGTTGAATATAGAGTTTCCAGTGCCAGCGTTTGCCCTCTGGAGCTGTTATTCTGCCTGTCATTGTTCCTCTAGGTGTCCCTGTCCATGTCGTGTCTCATGTCAGCAGACTCAGTGTCTCACACCCTGCAAGTTCAGCAGTGGGACGGCGAGGTGAGGCAGGAGTCCAAGCATGCCGCCGACCTCAAGCAGCTCGACAATGGGTTGAAGATTCCGCCCAGGTGAGGCGCTGCATCCCTGCTGAGTATCCAATGAGGTTTTAGAGTCAATGTTCTAGAATGGGAGGGATAAAAACAGGGAAGTATTGTGTCTGAGTAGGAAGTGAGAATGAATTATTTGCACAGGTGTGCAGGTGTGTACCTTGTTCATGCATTGATCAATAGATCCAGGAATTCAAACACTGACTATTCAGGAATATGAATGATAAAGAGTAATATTCTAAAATGGAGTATGTTTTGAGTAAACAATCCCTCCCACCCCATTTTTTTCCTCTAGTGGCTGGAGGTGTGAAGTATGTAACCTGCCGGAGAATCTTTGGATGAACCTGACAGACGGCAAAGTGATGTGTGGTCGCAAGTATTTCGACGGCTCGGGCGGGAACAACCACGCCCTTCTCCACTTCAAGGAGACCGGGTACCCTCTGGCCGTCAAACTGGGCACCATCACACCAGACGGCGCAGGTGAGGGCAGGGAATGGAGGGAGCGCAGCTCAGCCGAGAACAGCTGAAAAACTCCAGCCTCGCTGGGTAGCCCGTTCTGACGGTCGCCTGTGTCCTTCTCAGATGTGTACTCGTATGACGAGGACGACATGGTGCTGGACTCCAAGCTCCCGGAGCACCTCGCTCACTTCGGCATCAACATGATGACAATGGAAAAGGTGAGCTGCGCACGAGCGCCGCCGCTCGTATCAACCGTCGGTACCTCCCGCTCACTCTGCGCTCGTATAAAACATTTGATCCCGTTCTTGAAGGACAAAGTCTCGCTATATTGCTGCTTTACTGTTCCAGCGTGACAGAAGTTGCATATATTGGATTTTTCCCCTGCTGGCAGGCCTGGCAGACGGCCAGACAGCTCTGGGCGTCTCTGCCTCATAAAGCCGCCATTGATTCCACGCCATTACAAAGGAGGCTGAAATTCAGCTGCAGTATGACAGAGCCAGGCCGGCTCACCAGTCCAACACCACCAGAAAAGTTATTATTTAATATTTAGCTGGCTCCTCGGTTTGGCACTTACTTATTTATTCTTTTTTGGCTTCACACAATGCACTGGCTTCACAACCAAGCATGTGTTATTGTGCACAGTGCAGCAGCGCAACATTCTCGACAACATTGTTTATACGCACAATTTGTGCAACACACAAATCTTTTTCATGGTAAACACACTGACTTTGCAAGGAGTATAAAGGTGTTTTTCGTTTGCCAACAGACCCATTTGTCCTGGCGATTTATCCTGGCATGAAAATGTCACGAGTGACAGTAGCGTAGTGCGTGTGAACACCGATTCGAAAGTGCCGTGTGCATCTGGTCTCATTAATCTCTCGTCGTCCTCCGCCATATTCCCATTATGATGTTTGATTGCTCTCATCTGTTTCGATTATTTCCCTCCACACCTGTTCATTCTCCAGCCCCCCTGCTGTCATTAATGTCTCTGCCACCTGTGTCTCTCCTATTGCCGCGCGCCAGCGAAACAACTGTCAAACTCTGAAGTCTGCGGCCCCTTACTGTGAAGCATAATGTTCCTCCTCCTCATAATGTTCGGTGGCGCACAAACAGGCACACACACACACACACACTCGCGGAATGGGGTGGCACAGTCGGGCAGCAGTAAGTAGCAGTGTCAGCTTGTGGTTCTTCAGTTTGTGTGCTTGTTTGCGCAGTGAGGGTTTGTGTTTTGGTTTGTTTCCCACTGGTGCGAGCCATTACGCACGCTCCTTTCTGTCACTCACCGTTCTCCCTTTTGCTTGTTTGCAGACGGAGCGGACAATGACAGAGCTGGAGATCGCGGTGAATCAGAGGGTGGGGGAGTGGGAGGTGATCCAGGAGTCGGGAACCACGCTGCGGCCCCTGTTTGGCCCCGGCCTCACCGGCATGAAGAACCTGGGCAACAGCTGCTACCTCAACTCCGTCATGCAAGTGCTCTTCACCGTGCCCGACTTCCAGAGCAAGTCAGTGCCCCTCTACTGCCCCTCCACGTAGACTGAAAAAGATGATCATAACTTAGAATGTCATGTAAACATGGTGATGGAGCATGCGAGTTTGATCAGTAGCATTGAGCTGTTGCCCCCAGATCAGTGACTTTAATCACGTTTGTCAGGTATGTGTCAAACCTGGACAAGATCTTCGACGAAGCACCCAGTGACCCCACCCAGGACTTCAAAACCCAAGTGTGAGTATTTGGACAGCAGTTTTGTACTGACACATTATGTGCTCAGAATAGGTGATGTTGAGGGTAATGAGATAGACTTGCTCAAACAAAGATGTATCAAATTCAGTGTCTCCCCTGTGAAGTAATGGTCTGAGATGAGATAATGAAAGATAGACCGGCATTGTCCCCTCTCTGGGAAATGTACTTGTCACAGCAGCATAACATGAGGGGACACACACAAAGACGCAATGTCCATGGGAGTTCAGACACAAGTGCTCAATGCGCGCGCATACACACACACCTGCAAAGTACATTTCACACAATGCAAGTTCACGGTGTATAGCGGGTGTCAGTCGTGTTGCATAAAGGCATGACATGTAAATCAAAACTGGAAGTGCAACCCCACTTGGTTCACTCTCTGTGCTAACTCAGCTGTTTCATCTCAGTCTACTGCAGTCTACTGCTGCACGCTGATAAGGATGAAAAGTAACACGGTTGTGTTGTTGGGAAAGTCTAAATGCACACTGGCCTGCGGCTGAAGCCTGGTCCATTTGTGTCCCTTCATTCCAGAGCCAAGCTGGGTTATGGTTTGTTATCAGGAGAGTATTCCAAACCGGCACCGGAGCCTGGGGATGAAAACGGAGCATCTGAACCCAGGGTAGGAAGACCTTGGCTTACATTTGCTCGATTTCTCTGGAATTATCCTAACATGGTCCCTGCCTAAATGGATGTAGTACAAGATATTGCAATCCACCCTATACATTTTTCTCCCACAGGGAGACCAAATCGGCATAGCGCCAAGAATGTTCAAAGCACTTGTTGGGCGGGGCCACCCGGAGTTCTCCACCAATCGACAGCAGGACGCTCAGGAGTTCTTATTGCACTTCATAAACATGGTGGAGGTAAAACAGCGCTCTTCACCCCGCCTGCCTTCCCATCTTGCTGTCTCCACCTCTTACCCCGCTCCCCACTGGCCCGCAGAGGAACTGCCGCTCCGGGCCCAACCCGTCAGAAGCCTTCCGCTTCCTGGTAGAGGAGAGGATTGTGTGTCAGCAGTCGCAAAAAGCCAAATACACCCAGCGCGTGGATTACATCCTGCAGCTGCCTGTGCCCATGGACCAGGCCACCAACACAGGTCAGGTCAAAGGGCGTGACAACACATCACCGTCAACAGGAATCTGAGCGTTTTTCTCTTCAAGAGGTTCTCTCTGTACCGTCATCTTTAGCGCCCTCTCCTCCCATCTCCACATTACCTCAACAGAGGAGCTGCAAGAGGCCGAGCGCCGGCGCGAGGACGCCGACGGCTCCTCGGGCCCCGCCCCCACAGTCCGAGCCCAGATCCCCTTCACGGCGTGCATGGCGGCCCTCAGCGAACCGGAGATCCTCACGGACTTCTGGAGCTCAGCCGTGCAGGCCAAAACCACCGCGACCAAGTAGGCGTAGAGAAATGCGATCGTCCATTAATGTTTCTGCCGCCTAGCGAGTCCGAGGGAAAGTTAATGAGCCGCATTATTTGATTGGACAGAACGATGCGCTTCGCCTCCTTCCCCGACCACCTTGTTATCCAGATTAAGAAGTTCACCTTTGGTCTCGACTGGGTTCCCAAGAAACTCGGTATGCAAATGTTCTTTGTCGACTGTCATTATTTAACAGAATTTAGTTTTGGTTTTTCTGTCAGAGTGTGGCTCAGAGCTCATTGGCAGTCCTGTGTGACGCTCTGCGGCTGGGTTCTGTCACCTTTAGTTACATAGCAGAAACAAAGTAGGCCAGAGTGAAGTCTTAGGGCCTGAATGTGATTATTTTGAAGAGTTGAAAATGGTTGGAAGGGATGGAACTATGTCAGGCTGAGCTATTTTTAGCCGAGGAAATTTAAGCAATCCATTTTCTGGAGACTGGCTGGCACTTGGCCCGTTTTAAGCTATTTGGTCCCTTTAGGTGAAAATTCTCAAACACCACTTGTTGGAATGTCAAACTTTGCGTTTTTAGTCCCTTCATGATTAACAGCGTTTGCTAGCTTTTAATAAAACAACCATAATAACCACCAAGTAATTCAATAACAGTTTTGTCCCAAATCTTTGATTTATTCTGACTATAATGAGAGACGTTTGAATGTTCCCACCATTCTGAAACTGTTTTGCTCTGAGCAGACGTGAGCATCGACGTCCCCGACACGCTGGACCTGAGCGGCCTCCGCGCCACGGGGCAGGAGCCCGGCGAGGAGCTCCTCCCGGAGGTGGCCCCGCCCCCACTCATGACCCCAGACGTGGAGGTTAAAGGTATCCTGGGTTCCCATGGCAACGAGGACGACGACTCGCTCTACTCCCCACTGCTGTGTCAGTCTGTCTGTCTTTTCTGCCCTTTTCCTCCCTCCTGTCCAAAAGCCTCCGACCCCTCACCGCCATCTTTGTTTCATCCTTTCTTTCCTTTCTGCCTTTTCTGGTTCCATCTTCACGACCCCTCATGAGTCCTCACGTCGCCTTATGATTTCTTTTAATCTTTAAATGATGGGATGAGATTTGAGTTTGCAATTCAGTCGGAAGTGGATGACCTTTTTAAGAAAGTTGCTTATTATTTGTCACTCACGTGTGTGTCAATTGAAATGGGCCCACACCTGCGTGCACCAAAGTAATTCAACCCTTTCCTCTTTGCGACTCTCAGCCCCCGTCCTGGACGACTCCACCGTCTCCCAGTTATGCGAGATGGGCTTCCCGCTGGAGGCCTGCAGGAAAGCCGTCTACTACACCGGGAACACTGGAATCGACGCCGCCATGAACTGGATCATGGGCCACATGGACGACCCAGGTGGGGCCGCGCAGACGCAGTGTCCCCAACAGCTCTGAGTGTGTGTCTGCGATTACGTCTCTCCCTGCTCACCCTCTCCGCTCCCTGCGATTGGTCTGCAGACTTCTCTGCCCCGCTGGTGTTGCCAGGCTGCAGCTCCGGCGCGGGGACCACGCCCACCGAGAGCCTGTCTGAGGAACATCTGGCCACAATAGTGTCCATGGGCTTCAGCCGGGACCAAGCAACCAAAGCACTTAGAGCCACGGTTAGCAATACACACACTTTTTCACACTGAAATCGATGCTTGTTTAGGCATTCAGCGTCTCACTGAGCTGAACCTCAATGATGTTTAATAAATATCAGACGAATCTATTCTCACAGATAGAATTAAATTGTAAATTGACCGTGTTCTTTAAATAAAAACGGCCAAACCCTCACAGGAACGACGTGAACGTCCCCTCACAAGAGAGAACCTCTCTCCTCCTCATTATTCTCGGCTCCGCCTGCCGCCGCTGCACGGGCGCCCAGCTGGGCGGATTGATTTTTATGTTCCACATCACAGCAGCTACGTCCCAGTTTGAGTCCTGCTTAGTTTAAAATTGGTTTTATATCTGCATTTGGATGCCGGGTCAGCAGCGGTAGGTTTAATGAAGCCTGCGGCTGCCCGTCTCGCTGAGGGCGACCCTCCGAGCTCACCGCGCAGGCCTGGCACACACAGACCAGAGCTACGGCCGTCGAAGAAAAAAAAAAAAAAAAAAGACGCCGC
>OMPJ01046556.1:7132-22996 GCA_900312935.1 Carapus acus | reverse complement strand
ATCTTATAAATAATCTTCCTGAGGGGTGACACTTCTGATATAGTCTGTGTGGTCCACAATTAATTTATTCCTGACAGCCACAGTTGACAAGAATCATAGGTTCCCATTGGATTCCATTGAAAATGCATGCGGGTCATTTTTGACCCACTTATGGAAGCTTGGGGTAGTAATACAAAAACCACAATTTCTTAAATTGTATAAAAGATAGATTAAAAATGTGAATGGAATTATATCAAAAACATGTTTTTTGAGGAATACCTAGAATATGAAATGACAAAAATTTTTCATTACAAAGATATTTCAAGAAAACAACCTCACCGGGTCATTTTTGACCCACTTATGCATCTAAGGGTTAATAAACGGCGAAATGTCCTGGTAAAGAAATCACACACATTAATGCTCCAGGCAAAAAAAAAAAAAAAAAACCTAGCAGAAAAGAAACCCACAATCTTGACACCATTTTTTTATCGACAATGAGGAAAGGGGCCAAGTCTAAACTGAGACATTGTCTATCAGACATGTTCTCCACCCTGTAGCACAAACACACAAATACAAAGTCTGCAAATATCAATGCCATCCATTACTCCCAGTGTTTTAAACCGCAGTGGTATGTTTTGTCTCCCTCTGCAGAGTTTTGTCCCACCAGAGGACTTCCGAGTGATAAACGTAGGTCGAGGCCTCTCACCAATCAATCAGGAGTTGCTGAATGGCTGGAGGATGAAATTGTTGTACAACACAGATTCAAACATCACAAAGTAAGAGAATGAACCCCTGTGTGCAAATGCAAGCCTAGTTTAGGTCCCATGTTTTGAACTGAAATAATACATGTGTTGTTCTTTATCAGGTCAGTGTGCGTATTTCACTGACTGTCAATGTCTGTCCTGTGTTTGCAGAGACATCGTCCTTCAGTTCTCCTCCACGGCTTGTTGGAATGCTAGCTTCTTAGACCAAAGGTACTCCATCTTCTGCAGCTCCTCTCCCTCCCAAACACGCTCACTGTGTTTCTCTGGTAGTTTTGTCTCGAGTTTTTAATCCATGTCACAGCACGCCACACATGCAGCTTTCAGTCAGCCAGATCTTAACTGTCCAGTCAAGATCAGCCAGGTTGTGAAATGAAGAGCCCTCTTCCTGTCTCGCACTTAAACTCACACTTTGCTTTGTACGCCGACACACTCTGCCACTTCAGCTGTCCGGACGTTACGTGGCATTCGCGTGTTATTGACACCGATTAACCATGACGAGAACCTCAGACGTGTATCAGGGCGGAGAGCGGATGAGTGAGAACAGATGAAGGACATCAACATTTCGAAAATGTTTACTGTAACTGTACCAGTGCACCATGTTCATGCGATTCATGTGACCTTTTGGGCTGATGGTGTCATTAATCGGTGAGGAAAAAAAGCAAGTTTACCTGGATGCCGCCTCACCCCATCATAGCAATCGCTTCCAAAAAGAAACGGAGAGAAGGTGCTTTGAATATGCAGACTGCTCTGCAAGCAGGATTTCCTGGAAGCACATTTATCGAGAAATTCCGATACCCTCACACCTCATGTACCTTCACGTCATCACCATGTCATTTTATCCTGAGAACATGCTGATCGCAACGGTCGGAGATGAAACTGGAGTAGATTACTTTGAGCTCTGGCATCCCGAATCGTGTGTGACGACGTCCAAACGCAGACTCATCATTCAGATGCTCTGGCCCGTTCTGGGAATGGGTTTTAAAAGAGAAGTTGGCGTGTGTAAACAACTGGGATGTTATGTCATTGCATCTTAGGGTCACCGCAGATTTGGCTCCAGTGTTGCGCTTTATTGGCAGATGGGCTCACGATGTACTCAAAGAACGATGAGGGCCAGTCTTGGAAAACCTCTATGAGGATACGCGTGTGCGTCATTGTTTTTACCTGCATCAGATGAAATCTGGTGTTATGGCTAAACAACCCAATGCCACTCGTACGTGAGTGTTGACCATGTAAATACCTGCTGCCCTGTTTTGGTGGCAGTGGGTGTGTGTTTGTCGGCTTCTCTCTCAAACGCACAAGCCAAGGAGGATGTTTTCCGTGGGATGGGCAGAAATTTGTGAGGAGTGTGCGTGTACACATCAAATAAGAATGAGCATGCCTACCTGTGGGTGACCTCTTGTTGACCCCCCCCTCATGAGTCACATCAGACCGTTTTACCCTGAAGCAACACGTGCAGCTTTATTTGAGCCTTTTGATTAATTGTGAGCACTGACGCAGCCGTGACGTCTGAATACGAGCCCGCAGGGCCTCACAGACAATTATCGTTGGTTTGCTCTCCCAGTGACGATGCCCACTTCAAAACCAACCCAAAGATCCCAGGGATCGACCTCAACTCCGTCAGGATGTTATTTGAGACTCTCAACAAACCTGCCTTCTCTGGACTTCTGGAGCAGGTATTAACAAAGTTCTTGTTGTACCAGAATATTCATCCATTGTATTTTTGTCCTTTTGTGTCCAGTTTTAAGATACTTTGGGTGATCAACCAAAGAAATGCGGTTGAGTGTCGTATGATTACATACTAATGCTGCCCAATTTCTTAATTCATCTCTGGACCATTTTTATAAGTGTTTGTACCAAATTGACTGATTTGTTGACCAATATTTCCAGATTGTACATTCTTACAAAGATGTTATGTCTACATTGTCCCACTAAATTCATCTTTGGGTTAGAAGGGAGAAACTGCACGCAGGTCATTTTGTCTACATTGTGTCTGACTGCTTGTTGTCTGATGTGGAGCTTGTTTTGAAAGCCCAGTGTCATGGCTACTCACGGCCAAGAATATCAGGTTGAGTCATAACCCGTAATGTTAGCGCTGTAATCTCCATTCACCAAGGCCACATTCCAAACCGCAAACGGCCTCTCCCAAAACGCGCTCGGTAGAAATGCCTGTGACAACAGTGCTTTTTCTTTTGCGAAACAGAAATACCTCCCACTATTCACATTAATTTCCCCTTCGCCACACCTTCCCGTGTCCCAAACTCCTGCACAGGCTAGCAAGAGTTTCGAGAGTCTGCTGATTCCCCAGCTGCCGTGTTCCCCACCTGACGTGGAGGCCATGAGGATCTACCTCATCCTGTCCGAGTATCCGGCCTTGCAGGATTCCAAAAACTATATCCGCCTCACCATTCCCCTGGCCATGGCCATCCTCCGCCTGGACGCCAACCCCAGCAAAGTGTTGGGTACAATGCCGATCGCACATCATTTTGTCATGTTTACGTCAGAGAACGCATCCACCATAGTGAGTTAACAAGTTGCAACACACATCAGCAGGGAAAAATGGTCTCGCACAACATCTGACTAGAGCTTTGCGCTAGAGCGCAAGTGTGAAATAGCTGGGAGTGCACACAGACACACACACACACATATAGACGCATACATACATGCAAGTCAAGTCAAGTCAAGTCATTTTAATTTGTATAGCGCCAAATCATAACAGAAGTTATCTCAAGGCGCTTTTCAAGATGGAACAGTGCTCCTCAACATGGAAACAGTCAAGGTCTTTGGGAACATTTTAAGTACTGTTTCTCTTGTTTTGTGATACTTAATGAAGTGAGTCTTTCTTTCCACACTCTTCACTCACTCATGTATGTATGCCTACATGCATACATACAAATAGAAATTATTACTTATTTTATTTTATTTTAATAATTATTCATATGATTATGTTTCCTATAACTAAATGTCCCAAGGTTTTAGCAAGACTTCACTTCTTCAAAAGCCATTGGTCCTCTCATTTGACCAGGCAAGGAACCCACAGCTGCTCAGGCCTCCTGAGTATTCCATACTATCAATACTTTTCAAGCCTGTGTGTTCCATTCACACCACACACAACATCCAGAAAAGTGTTGTCGCAACCTGTAGCAACTAATTCTGAGTTGTCATGCAACGACAACATAATGGGGATTTTTTTAATGTGCAGCTCATAGAGGTTTTTCCTGTGTGTGTGTGTAGATAACTGGTGGTGTTCGGGCGACTGCGGCGTGTTCATCAGAATGGTGGACATGTACAAAAGCATCGTGGTGTTCTTGCTGAGAAGGGGCAAAACCGGGCAGGGAGGACCCGGCGTCTTTTATGAGAGCCACTTCATCGCCACGCTGAGGCTGCTGGAGAAACTCCACAAGGTACCAAAGCCATCCCAGCTCTTCCTCATCACCCGAGCATCTGTCTGGATCCCATTACCGAGCCGTCGCGTCATTCCCACGGAATCCCGGCCTCTGTCTCCGCAGGTTAACTTAAAAGCTCACCACGTGGACTACAACCGCTTCTACATACCAGACATCACCAGTCTTGTGGACATCCAGGAAGACTACCTCAAGTGGTTTCTAAGTAAAGCTGAGACTGTGAGTGCTGACATCCTTTAGAGGAATTTATAAGGTCGCACCTCCATGTTACACCACTTACCCTGGTTCTACACACTGCCCCTCACAGAGGAGGCCTGTATCGCCAGGTCACACTTTCGGACATTAAATATGGACATTCAGGTGTAGAAATCGTAAAAAATGTGATCGTCTGTGGTCTCTGACACCCACACACGCTAGCACCCCACAGCAGCAATAAGAGTTAGTGCTGTGGAGTGCTACTTACCCTAACCTTAACCTTAACTACAGGTACCTACAGTACCTACCTACCTAGCTACACTTGTCATTTTGAGATGTAGTCCAGTGTGGAGGTAGATCCACAACTTAACTGCATCTCGTGTTTTCTCTGCTTCATTTCCCATCTGTCGTAGAAAATTGGAACGTCACGTTCTCAGGTACTGCATTGACAGATTCAACTCCCTGCACAGTCCCTTCAATGTTGCGTTCGTGTGCAGCTGCACCCTCCGCCACACTGCAAGTGCTCAACGTGTATTTCCCCCTCCATCTCTCCGTTTTCCGGGCAGAGTCAGTGTCCCTCAGTGAACCTCTGTGCCTACCCGTTCATCCTGAACGCTCAAGCCAAGACCACCATGCTGCAAACAGACGCCGAGCTGCAGATGCAGGTGCTCCTCCGCTTCCTCCCGCTCCACAGGGGCCTCGCCCGTCCTTTCCGCCTGGATTTATTTACGTTTCCCACATTTCTCTCCGCAGATGGCAGTTAGCGGGGCAAACCTACACAACGTCTTCATGCTGCTCACGCTGGAGCCCCACCTGGCCCGGAACCCTTACCTGGTGCTCCACGTCCGCAGGTGCCACTTGGTCAGCGACACTCTCCGTGAGATCACCACCTACTCCGACCTGGACCTCAAGAAGCCACTCAAGGTCAGTGTGGCCGGGGCCTATTTTCATTTTGCTGATGAAGGCAAAAAAACTAAACACAACATGTTCTCATGGTCTATCAATCGACCTTACCTCGGGCTATTCCTTTCCCGTCAGGTGATTTTTGATGGCGAGGAGGCTGTCGATGCTGGCGGCGTCACAAAAGAGTTCTTCCTGCTTCTCTTGAAGGAGCTCATGGATCCCGTGTATGGAATGTTCACGCAGTACACCGAGTCCAAGCTGCTCTGGTTCTCAGACAAAGTGAGTCACTGTCTACCACCGCATCGCCCCAACATTTGATCTTTGCTGCGTCAAATGTGAAAAGCAGCTGAATGGGGGATACAATACTGGAACCACCCAGCGATCTGAGAATTTGTGTGAGGACTGATTTCACTAAAACAAACATTTTTTTGATATCCTGCAGTAATCGTGAGGGAAACGTCTCTACACTTGACCTTATTCAAGGAGCAGTTGGCCACTTGGTTGGCTGCCAGGAGAAAAGTTACTAACCCGTAGAAACTCAAGAGCGTGATGTTTCACTGAATCTCAAACAGAATAAAAAAATTCCCATCTTTCCACCCTGACAACCACCCACCCAGCCACACACACTCATACGCAGGTTGGTGGTCCAACGAAGCAATAAACGGATTACCGTACTCTTTCTCGCTCGACCTTTGCACCTAGCGGTTCGGGAAGAACCTTGCGGTGCCCCTGACCGCCATTTGCGCACCGGCGTCGCCTGTTTGCTCGCAGCTATCGCTCACGTTGATCTTTTCGCGAGAACATTCTGGTTTACAAAACAGCGGCCTCCATCGCCGGACGTGTCTCCTAACACTGGGGAGACGTTACGTAAACCGACGATAAAGATCCTGACACAATCAGCACAGGACCGTGACTTTTGTTTTGTTTTGTTTTAATGACTGTGTCAGTCATATTGAGGTCACAACATTTTTTTTCTTTTCTAATAGGAATACTGCTTGTTTTTGCATTGGAAAATCACCCCTATTGCTATAAATGGAGACACTGCATGACACTTTTCCTGAGGAACAAACCGTGACAAGAAAAAGAAAAACATGCAAACTAAGCCCGACTTTTTGGAACATAAAAGGATGAGGAATTAGCATTTTTAAGCGTTGTGGTACAGCGGTTTTTCTTTGTCAGTGCGTTGAAATGACTGTGATGTAACGTGTGTGTATGTGTGTGTTTGTTCAGTGTTTTGTGGAGTTGAACTGGTTCCACCTGATCGGGATCATCTGTGGTTTGGCCATCTACAACGCCACCGTGGTGGACCTTCACTTCCCGCTGGCACTTTATAAGAAACTACTACATGTGGATCCTACGTTAGAGGACTTCATGGAGCTCTCGCCCACAGAGGCCAGGTAGAACACACACACACACACACACACACACTCCTTTTGTTGCGCTCCTACAGCCAGGAACGTGGAATATTTAGATCGCTCTGTTTGCTCTCGCAGACAAACGACTCCCAGTTTAGCTTTTTTTTTGTTTTCTTTGCTGCCTCAGCAGAACAAAACAGTCCAAAATCAACACTCGACTCACAATGTGTGTGACTGCTTACGTAAGTTTTGATGTTTTTATGTAACGGCGGAAAACGTTGGCCCAATGGGAAATGCCTCCTCCATGGTTCTGCAGTCATTTAGGCCAAACTGCTTCCAGCTGTGGAGTGAGGAAAGTGCCGCTGTGCACACTGACCGCACCACCAAATGATGTTTCTTTTTTGGTTTGTCTTTTTTTACCGATGTCACACTTTCGCTCGCAAATATTCTCTTTCATGGGTTTGCCATTGAATAGTGATGAGCTGGCTCAGCCATGATCTGAGGGATCAGCTGCACTCCTCTGTCCTGCTCTAGATTGTGCTCCTCCCAGAGTGTTTGTCAGAGTAACCACAAAGAAAAAAAATGCTACATCGCCACATGGTCTCGGTCACTCCGCATTTAATCCGGCGGCTCCATCTACTCATTCCGTTTTCTTTTTCGCCTTTGCATCCTTTCACCTCCCCTCCCTTCTCTGTCTCTCCTCTGCCTGCAGGAGTTTGCAGCAGCTCCTGGATTACCAAGAGAACGACATAGAGGAGATGTTTTGTCTCAGCTTCTCTGTGAGTTGTACGCTGTCGCCGTTGTTAGCTGGCCCATCACGGTCCTCAGAGGTGTAATCTGTGCGCCGCCTGCTCACTGTCTAGATCACCAGGGAGAATTATGGGATGATCGAGGTCAAGGAGCTGGTCCCAGGTGGAGAGAGCATGATGGTGAACAAAACCAACAGGTTGGGATTTACCCAGTGATACTGTTGCAGTGCGTGCCTGCATCTCCTCACATGTGTTTCAATACCTCTAGTACTGGTCAAAAATTTTAGAGCACCCTGATTTTTCCTTTTTTTGAATCGATTCAAGCAGTTCAAGTCGAGTGAACAGCGTGAAATGGTACAAAATGAGGTGGTGAATTGCCAGAGGTACCAAAAAAAAATGATTTGATAGTCCGAAAGTGGATTTAGCTGTAATGTCTGCCGCAGGTGGCACTTTGATGGCCATTTTGATTGCCCATTTTTTCTATGATTCAATTTCAGAGTACACTGAGACGTCAAACTGCATCATTTTCAGTAAAATTCTTGTTAAGGTGGTATGTTCTAAAACTTGTGACCAGTAGTATGAAAATATAGATGCAAGATGAATGCAGGATATACAGTATACTATTGTGTATGGACAGGGTACATTATACAGTTGTATTTGATCATGGTTATTTAGATAAATGTAGATGATGCACATACAGTGTACAGTATTTATGTAGTGTATGTACTTAAAAAAGTAGTGCTCTTTGTTACGCAACCACCACAGGAGTAGTACAACTATATTTAAGTACGTACAATAGATCATTTCATTTCCTCCCTTTCTGTGATTCTTTTGTGAGTCTGTTTGATTCGACATCCAACACGACTTCACCTTTGCTGCTACTTACGTGCCTGTGCTTTTGTGTGTGTTTGTCGTAGGAAGGAGTTTGTGGACGCCTACCTGCGCTACGTGTTCTCTGACTCGGCCAGCAGTCAGTACTCGGCCTTCGCCTCGGGCTTCCTGAAAGTGTGCGGTGGGGAAATCCTTTCGCTTTTCCAGCCCTCGGAGCTGATGGCCATGGTGGTCGGCAACAGCAACTACAACTGGGAGGAGATGGAGAAGGTCGGTGTTTCCAAGGCTGCGTGGCCAGCGGAACGAGCCGCGTCCCAGCAGAATGGGTGGCAAATGCGATGAAGTTACACTGAGAAAAATCTGTATCTTAAAAAGATTACATCACAATTCCTCAAATACAATGGCTGGAATATCTCAGATAAGCAGCTGGGGGGAAAAAAACAGGCAAAGCACGGTGACTTTTATTCCACATACAAATCAACCACAGGCCTTAAAAGCATGTGCGCGCGTGTGTGTTTGCTCTGCCTCGTCCCCAGAACGCCACCTACAAAGGCGAGTACAGCGCCACCCACCCCACCGTCCGACTCTTCTGGGAGGTTTTCCACGAGTTCCCTCTGGAGAAGAAGAAGCAGTTTTTACGTAAGCACCAAATTCCACACGCGTCCACGACATGACGACCTCACACCCTCACCTCCGTTGTGTCAACAGCGCACAGTGGGCGTGTGGTGTGCGTGTGTGTGAGCGCAGACACAGGGGCTGTGTATCAGGTTCGGCAACGGAGAACGGCGGCTTCCAGCCTCCTCATGCTTCGGTGAAGGCGAGCGTACAATGGCGTGTGTTTATATAAAGGCAGGGGTGTCAAACTCATTCTCACCGGGAGCCACGTCAGCATTGCGGCGGCCCTCGAGGGGCCAGATGACAATGGCAATTATTAGGGAAGTATCATGTAATTTGATGGCAGATGGAACTAACGATACATGTGTAGAAATACAGTGGAACCCCGAGATATGAAAGCCCCACCATACAAACAATTCATTTCACAAAACGGCATTCAAAGAATTTTCCGACTCATAATACAAAAAATGACTCACGCGATGCGAAAGGAAAGAGATCGCAATCAGCAAAAATTTTAAAATTAGCACGCCGCTGCACTTGTGTTCGACTGTATACTCCATGATGCCGCATTCAAGGCTACTCGTAACCCCTAATTTTCCAGTTAAAAGTGGGCGGGCTACAGCCAAACCCGTGAACTCACAACTTTGAACTCGATTGTACTCAAGGACTCCAACTTCCGCGTTCGACGTCAAGCAGTGTATTTTTTGCACTCAAAAATGATGAAGCAATGGCAGACGGTGGTGCCTTGAATGGGTTGAAGTCGTGACTCGTGAACCTCACACTCGAAAGTTACCAGTTACGTGTTGCCTCGAACGGCACAAGATCCTGCTCTCCCATTGGTTATCTCCTCTAATGCGAGTCGCCTCCATAAGATCCTGCTCTGCTATTGGTCCACGTTCCTCGCACTGTGTACCTGCCAGCATCATTCGGCCAGTTCGTTTTGACGCACTAATGTCCACTTTATCTACAGGTATTAAAGGTTTAGTTTTCCATATTTCTATATTTCCAGGTATTAAAGGTTTATTCGACTATAAATCATTCTTATTTTACCGTTATTATTAAATTTAAAGTGTTTTTTTCTGGGGGCTTGGCACGAATTAGCTATTTTACATATAAAACTTGACTCAAAATACGAAAGAATCATTATACCGACGGCTACTCCGGAAGGAATTAATTTCGTATCCTGAGGTATCACTGTATCTGATATCAAGAATTTTGTACTTATTCAACTTAGAAACTATACCATTTGCATAGAGGTAAAAATACGTCAGGTCTTTG
Organism: Carapus acus; assembly: GCA_900312935.1. NCBI lineage: Eukaryota > Metazoa > Chordata > Actinopteri > Ophidiiformes > Carapidae > Carapus > Carapus acus. The sequence continues at coordinate 12,926 of OMPJ01046556.1, read as the reverse complement.
CTATTATTATGGTGTATATCCTTGTATTTTGTCAGGAAAAGAATCCTTTCTTAATCAATTAACAATCAATCAACAGGTCAACAACCTGGTTCCCTCACACAGGCTGCATTGGTACCTCTTGACAAACTAACATTTTATAAAGTGTATATCTGGTTGGGGCGCAGCTGTCGTCAGTCTACCAGTAACATGATCCAAGTGCATTTTGGGAGATGTAGTTGGTGCTTTTTTGCACGGAGGACACAAATATTGAAACAGTCATTCAAGCATTTGTGGATCATATACCATGATGCACCTTGCTACATTTGGCCCGCAGGCCTTGAATTTGACTACACTGAAAGATATCAGTAAACATTTGATGCAAATTTCTAGTTCTATTTGCACATCTGACCACAGATGAGTAATTCTATGTGTTGGGAATTAATTTGCTCACACTGTTACCAACACTGCCTGAGTGTGAGTCGCCAACTAAAGCCTGCGTGTCTCTCCCTGCGTTAGTCTTCCTCACGGGAAGCGACCGCATCCCCATCCACGGCATGGAGAGCCTGCGCATCGTCATCCAGTCCACCACGGCAGAGGAGGACTACCTGCCCGTGGCTCACACCTGCTACAACCTGCTGGACATGCCGCGGTACCAGACCAAAGAAACCCTGCGCCAGCGCCTCACGCAGGCCGTGGAGCAGTACGAGGGCTTCAGTCTGGTCTGAGCCGCACAGGGATCTGCACCAATATTGACGCACTTTACTAACTATACAACCCCGGGAGTGTCCGAATTGTGTGTGTGTGTATGTGTGCGTGTGTGTGTGTCTTCGTGAGGGGGTTGAGACACAGGGAAGCCACTCTCTCTACATGCTGTTAACCTTTAAGCGATTCAGGCATGGTGGATCCAAAAGAGATGAGGAGAGACGGCAAACGAGCACATGAAGGTCAATGTAAATGCAATTTTCTTCTGACGTCTTTCTTGTCTGTGGTTTCTCAGCCTCCAATTTCATGATGTGCGGGTTGGTTCTCCCCTTTATTTTCATAATTTGACTGATTGGAATCAAGGGAACAGCATGTGGATGCCGACCATATTTGTGTGCAATATGTTAGGCTTGTGTTTGTTTTTGTTTTGCTTTTTTTTTTTGCGCATGGCTGCAGATATGATATTTCAATCAATTTAGTTGTTTTATGGTATTTTTTCTTATTATTGTAAAGAATTCCATGATGTTGAGAAAATGCATCTGCTATTTTTAACTTTAATTTATTGAACAGAGTGGTTGGTTATTTTTGAAATATTAGTGTGTGTGTATGCTTCTGAAATTTGGAGTAGAATCTCTGTGACCAACCTGAGGCGGTTCCTTTTGAAACCTGGACACCAGCATGTCCTCTGCCTGAACTTAAGAAAGGACAGAAAAACCTTGAGGAACAGCCTCGGGACAGGACACAGTGGAATGCGAGTGTGTGTGCGAGTGTGTGGCCCCTTTTTCATACCAGCTGTCAGTCCCAGCAGCAGGCCCTGCATTCAACAGTATTGCCTTCTATTAGTCAAATGTACACAAGAGAGTTGTTTACTGTACGTTTATGATGGATGTTGTAAGTATGCATGTTTAGAGGAAGCAAAGAGCAGATCTTCATTTATGGAAAAGATACAAATATTACTTCACCATAATTGTAAACCACTGTCTCACTTGAAATGCCCTCGTAAGGTTAGAAAGGTGATTTGTATTTTAAATCGACTTTCTAAAGAAAAGCCGTCATGCAGTAAGGTGGAGTGTGCGTCTTACATTTGGCTTTTAATTTTTTTGTACTATGGTGGTTATTGTTCTGAATGCAGACTTGTAAACACGTTGAATATCATCATGCAGTGGTTTTAGCAATAACAAATCAGCTCAGTAAAGTTGTCATCTCTGGCCTTTTGTTTTTGGCGTTTTGTTTTGTTCAGTTTTCTCCGTTTTTGCTTGCATGTTGTTCATTTTGTTTCACATTTCCCTGTAGAATGAAACTGGTTGCAGTCCTATGCAAAGATCTGTGCAGCTTTTTGGCTTTTTTGCAACTTTTTACATGTTACAACCATGTGTAGTAAAATTGTCTTAAATCCTCACAAAGCTAGCTGTCAAATGAAGCAGTTCAGGAGATACAAGATTAATTTTCTTCTGTTTCTCATTTGCATTTGGAGCTGGATACATTTTGTCTACGCATTTTGGCATTGGTTGTCAAATCACATTTGTGTTTCAACTGAATTCTGCGGATTTCACACCCTGTCAGCTGCACCGTCATCTAAATTAAACATCCAGTCATGATTTTTGCTGATGCTTGGTCAAATGAAGAAATAATTTCACTGGGAAATTTCCCCATTATTGAGTGATTGATCATGTTTTCACTGTAATTATCTGACCGGGTAAACGTTTTAAGTTCCACAGTTTTCCTGTGAACATATAAAAGGGCTGAGATGCTGTAATTATGGTTTGTATTTCCTTTTTTACCTTTTTTAAATGGATAGCATTATTTTGATTTACCTGTTTTTCCCTGAACAAATAAATCTTTATTTCACCTCATACTTTGCCTCGTTTTTCTCCAAGATAAAAGAAGCGTCAGACACTAGTCACTAAAAATACAATTTCATTTTATTACATACAAAATACAAATGCGATTTCATGTACTAAAATGTACACGCCCCAAAATTCATTAAGCTGGACAGTGTTTAAATTCATTAAAAACAAAATCCACACTGGTAATTTTCCATTTTTCCATTTTGGAGAAGTAAAGAAAATAATATAATGCTCACAGAAACGTAAACATACAGTGATCCGTATTTACAGAGGACAGACGAGCTGTGGTGGAAACACTGCAGAGCGTCCACAGTGAAAATGGCCTTCAGACAATGGTCGACCGCGATATCAAGATCAGAAAGGGCTGATTTCAAATGCATCCATTAACAAGGAGTAAAATATTCAGTCCACGAAGTGCTGGTACTGTAATCACAGAAATAAGCATGACTCGGTGAGTTTCTATGTTATCTTGTGCGCAATTATCAAATCATTTTCAACAATAAAAAAAATGACATTGAACTTCCACAGAGAAGTAGTGAGATCGATTCAGCTGGTCTAGTAATGTGATGGAAGTGTTATTAACTGAATACTGCTGAAGTGTTGTCTTGACGGTACACAAATGTTCACGTCCCCTCTACAAAAAAATACACGGTAAAATGTACGACTTGATCGCAAAAATCTTCCAAAATAGCCGTCATTTCAAAGCTGTTATTTCAAATAGGCTTTTAAGACTTCTACCGCATGAGAAAATAAGCTTTCTGCTCTGATAAAAACATCTATTCCAACATTAGAGACATTCGGCTGAGTACAAATAACTTAGGATACACTTACGATTCTTTACTTAAAAGACTTGAGTTTTATCCATGTAATGTACATTTTGTCTTGCTCGGTCCGGACAAACGTCGGCTGTGCTGATGGGCAGCGGTGCGGGCGTGTCTGTTCGAATCAGCCACGGGTCAGGGGCTCTCTGTGGGCTCCAGAGGAAGAACCTGCTGTGCTCGATAAAACGGATTAAGGGGGGCGGACAGGTGAGCGATTCTCCGCGAGACCCCGCCGATTCCCTTGCATGCCAAATTCGGGAGTAGCACAGATGGCACGGGAAAGAAAGAAAGAAATTCTGCTTGGATCTCCCCCCGGGCGAAAAGTAAGCGTGTGTCCTTCGATCTTTGATTTGTCGTCTCAGATCAACTTTGTTGAGTCTCTTTTGCTGATCAGCACTTCCAGGAGCCGCAACTTGGCTTTGACTTGCTTGTACTCGTTGTACTCGGCAGCCAACGGGGAGCGGTCCTCCTTTTGGACGTTCCTGGATGGGAGAAGAGGGTGGAGGGGAACATGATGAAATGGAACACTCAACTCAAAATGCCTTTTTTAAGTGATTCTCTGGGGAAGCCTACACACGCTCACACACCATGCTTGGTGTGAGAGGACTGCACTGACATCCTGGAAAGAGGTGGACAAGCTAAGGACGAGGATAAGTCCACAATCGACTATAAATTTGGAATTGTGGGACCAAATTGGAGCTGCTCTTACACTTGTATGAAGAGGTGCCCTCAAAAGCAAAACTCTACATCCCTTTTCTGTTCTTTACTTTCTCATGCGAGGACAGATTAAACTTTACCTTCCGTTCTGTCTGAAGAACTGCTCCTCAAACTCTTTCAGGGTCTTGCGGATTCTTTTCTTCTCCTCCCTGGTTTCTTGGAGCTGCTCCACCAGCTCCGGCCTGCGAGCGAAAGGGGTAACGCATGAAATGTCGCGACCCGATGTGAAAAGCCGACACATCCTGTCAAAAAACCCTCGCCTCCTTGGTCCTTACATCGTGGCCGAGTGTAGGTTGGACAGCCGCATGTCGGAGGCGGTCTTGGTGGGCGAGAGCTCGTCCACGGGCGAGATGAAGCCGTCCTCGTCCATGTGGTCCAGGAAGCCCAGCACGCTGAAGTCGGTCTGCACAGTCACGGCAAACTGAGTCTTGGTGTCGCTGTCGTCCTCCGAGCCGTCTTCCTCCTCCTGTAGAGGAGGGAAGAGGTTAGAAATGGGGGGGACAGACGAGTTGGAGCGGGACGGCGCCGGTCCAATCAGCTGCATTAGTCACAGACGGTTAAAAAGAATCATTGCAGTCCACAATTCAGACAGCATTTCCACAGTTAAGAGTCATCATCATGGTCATCATTGGCATCATCTGAGATCGGGACAGGCGCTGGGCTCATTATTTTCAGGTTTTCCGCCCATTTTCTCTGAATGAGATGGGAAATGGGAGGAGATGTGAGGGGGGGTAATTGATGGAAATCACATTATCACTCTTGTAATAATGTTGGACCGCAACGTATTTAGAAGATCCATCACACTTTCTTTTTTTTTTTTTTTTTTAAGAAGAAGAAGAAATGAAACCCAGAGGACGACCCTGCTCCTCTGTTAGGACTCCTCTTTGACTTCAGACGAGAACAGCTGACTTTTGGGGTCAAAGAGTGGAGAAAAAAAAACACGGGCCTTGTGGAAAACCAAAAACAACGAGCCGTGCGTCTTTAGCTAGGAGACGTTAGGGGCGGGGGGGCGTTAATGAGGAACGGAGGATGGTTCGCTTCTAAACCCGCTTCGGTCGAAAGCCTCATTAAAGAAGCATCAAAGACACAGCGATCACACGGATCAAGCTCAAATTCTCACTTGCCAGCACACACTTCAAACCCAGGCATAGTTAATATAATTGGAAAACAACCCCCCCCCAAAAAAACACCCCCAACAACAAAGTCACAAACATGAAAACCCAAAACAAAACACAGCAGCTCACACCCTAATGATTGCAAAACTGAGTAGCTACTCCTGGCAACAGGCAGCGGCCCAATCAACAGGCAGCAATCAATGCGTGTGTGCGTGTGTGTGATGGGGAGGTTGTGTTAGAAGCTGAATGAGGGGAGGAGCCTGGAAGGGAATGATTCGAGCTGCAGCTCTTCACCTTGATGTCATCGAAGAAGAGCGAGGGTTCGCCCTCGATAATGGGCTGAAGCAGGGGGCCTCTGCGCTTGCTGGAGGGCGAGCCCTGTGGTGACGTCAAGAAGGAGGAGTTAACCCGGCCCTGCCCTTGTCCGGGGGCCCCACACACCCACACACACCCACACCCACACACACCCACACACACCCAGCCCATGTCAGTCAGACCTGCTGCCCGGGCAGGACTGTGACCACGACAACAATCGTCACTACGGAGCAGATCTTGCATCTCAAAGGTTGACGACCAAAAAAAAAAAAAAAAAAAAAAAAAATCTCATCCTACG
>OMPJ01046553.1:0-10056 GCA_900312935.1 Carapus acus | reverse complement strand
GATGGATAAGGTTAAAGAAAATGTCAGAGAGGGTCTGTCGCTCTGTTGTAAACAGATCAAGCGCACTGATGAGTGAGCTCTTTTAATTCATACAGGTTACCTACAGGGAGGATGACTGAACCAGTGTTAACCTGTGATATGATGAAATGAGAGGTTAAATAGAGTGAGAATACGCCTGACTGAATGAGCGTGTGTGTGTGTGTGTGTTGCTGTGTGAACATGTGCAACATTTCACCAGTCTTTCACCATCTGGATATTTTTAGTCTAAGAAAGACGATGTGCGTGAATGTCCAATCCCTTTGCCTCGTGGTTCTGTGTTTCTAATGATTACACACAGATCCCAGTGCCATATCTGTGAAAAAGGGGAATAAAGGCCGGTCTGCCCAGTGTCAAATTTACCGTGTTTTTATTGAGTATTGGAGCAATACGACCTTTGGACCTCTGAGGTCCCAGTGTCAGTGATGTGGTATTGACCATATGTTCCTGTTCTGATGATACCAGTGTTAGCAGGGCGATGGGAGTGAGACCTCCTTGCTTCTCTGTTTGTGACATCGTCAGGAACTCTGCTCTCAGTATATGTGCTATCCAATTCTTTTCCTGGACCGTGCTAGGAAAAGAAAACCTCAGCAGCTCCATTTTTTACACCAAGAACTCACCAAGAAATAGATTCTCTATTTCTTCCTTGTAACAGTTCCTACAATTGAAAAACTATACAATATAAAATGCAATCCAATATTTTAACAGCATTGTCTGATCTATGCCCCTTGATAAATCTTTGACGCTATTTTCAAAAGCTGGATTTGATGAAAATGTGTTTGGTGTGGCGTGGCCTTTCGCTGAGTCGGTTGCGGTGCTGATTAATTTGCAAAACGTAAGTGTGTGTGCGAAGTTATGACAACTTCTGAGTCAGTATCCTGGCAGCCACCGCAAAGCTAAAAATGACATTGTGTACTTACCACAACTTTGCTGAATTTAAAATATCTATTCTGTAACATTTTCATTTTCAGAAGACCAGAAAAATAGTCAAGTGTGTTCAGAGTGTTCACATACAGGCTCCAAGCTGTGACGCACAAAGGTAATTGTCGCTGAATAGAGTACAAATTGTGATTAAGTACACAAGTTCACCACAGAATCCATCCAAAAACATGCACCCCCAGGAGCAGATACACTGTGTTTTCATCCAGGGACGGTTGATGAGCAGAATTGAGTTCCAAAGATTCCTGACCGATTGCGTTCTCTTCCATTGTAATTTCCCTGAAAGCCTGACCCGAGCACACCAGGCTGCGGCCCCGGGGGTGAAAGGCTGCTGTTTCGCTGATGAGTCACTTCATAGCGCTCACATTGTGCACTTGCCCTCACTTTACCTCTGTGTTTGGAAGTGTGTTCTGCTCGCTCATGCAGAGCATCTGTAAATTAGTCGACATTCAGAGGGCGCTGTGGGATGGGAGCAAATGTGACAAACGTGAAGTCTCTATATTAACACCCTGCGGTATTAAATGGTGCTGAAGACTTGGTCTAAGATCCACCCAGAGCCCTTACTTATTGTTAGCCATTACTTACATTTTTTCCAAGTGGTTATGTAGATAATGATGTCAATATAGACATGGAGTGATAATCAAATATCAATTTCTGGAATTATCAAAAATAAGTAAAACAGTTCCTCACAGCCACTCGGAAGTTATTGCAGCTGATGCACAGAAATGACAGGATTCCAACAATACTTTGCAATAAACAAGTCAAATTAATAGGTCATTCAGCATTATCGAGCATTGTCACTCTATCACTAATGAAAGAGTGACAACGCACGATAATGGTTTAAGTCCTTCTTATCATTACAGGGACCTCAACTTCAAAAACTATCATGACTTGTAGAGAGGTAGAGAAGCGTTCGATTATTTGTTTTTTTGTTGTTATTTTTTTGGAAAGGCAAAATAAGGCAGAATCTATTTAATTAATGATTTCCACACACCATCTTTAGGAGAACAAACTTAAGAATGAACATAAATCAACTAGGTGCGTAGGAAATTACTCATCAGGGGCCATGCTAGAGGGCCATAGGTTGTTTTTTTTTCTCCCCCATATCATCAACCAGGCATACATGTTGTGACTTATTTGGTTAGGATATAAATGTACTTTTGCATGATTTTATTTTGGTAAAAGGGAAGTACATTATTGTGAAAGGGCGTAACCGGAACAAATAAGCTAATGGCCGTCTTGATTTTTCTCCGTTGAAACGGTTCAACCCGTTCTTGTTCTAATAAAATGAACAACTAATTGTTCAAGAAAGGCAACCAAGCCTCTGTCATGATCTGGGAAGCTTACACTCGGTCACAATACAAACATGTAGACACATACGTAAACATACAAACAAACATGTATGCATGACACATTGACCAGACTCATATAAAGACATAACAATAGAAGCATTTCTTATCCACCAATCTATATCCATACTACAAATGCATGAAGGTCATGCTAACAATCTCATTTATTGAAATCACATTTACAGTTCAAAGTAAAGAACAACTTGGAAGAGATTAGATCACTTCTACAAAGTAATTAAAAAACATTGGACTCTCAATATATTAAAAGCATGTTTGGAGTCTGTTTGCTGCTATTGGAGATTCTTGCACGCTAAGAGTTTGTGACATCTCATTAATTAAAAATTCCATCTGCTTCAGAAACTTGAAACAGAGATAAGTTTTGGTACTATCTTCAGCGTAATCTGACAACGCCAACTCCAAAGCAGTATCATGACAAAGGAGGACACATCAGTGTGCTCCTCCTCCGATTGTTTTAGAATTCAATCTATCAGAGCCAGGAGGATAAAAGGATCAAAACAAATTTTAAAAACATTTTTCTATTCTGTCCGCCGTGGAGCTTGCATCAGCGGAGGCGAGGCCGTGTGGATGAAATCAGGGCTGGTTATGCACATAAAAATGTGTTTTCTGAAAGAAGCTGGACACAGAGGCCAGCAGAGGGCCCGGGCTCTCTCTCACAGAGAGGCGTGTATCACAGTAAATTGATAATAGAGAGTCTCTCCTTGCCCTGGAGCAGAAGTGCACACAGAGAAGAATTGAAAGAAACAGTCTCATCTCCTAAAAGTAACATTATAGCATTCCAGAAAAATTAAGCTTAAGATGAGACAGAATGTTTCATGTTAATAAGTCTGCCAACGTTTGCCCAACATAAAGCGGTCTGAAATGAGTTCAAATTTAGTTGATTTTAATGCCACATAAAACATTTTAGTGTCGTGCTAGTTAGTGCTTCAAATATACAATTACTTTTTGCCCTTAGATAGCTTAAATGTTTCAAACTTTGAACAGCTAATGTCATGTTACAAGAAAATGACAAGCATTAAATGGATTGGTGACCTTTGCAGGGGTCCCCTTTCTGTTAAGACATGACGGTTTTGGAGAGGAATCAATCAAAGAGAGGTTTGCTGAGATTTAAACAGCCAATCTCAATACCAAACTGTTTTTTTTCTGTTCTATTTTTTTGGATAGAGCACAGAAACAATCCAGGTACAGTAAAAACAGACAGATAGATAGATAGATAGATAGATAGATAGATAGATAGATAGATAGATAGAGAGAGAGAGAGAGAGAGAGAGAGAGAGAGAGAGAGAGAGAGAGAGAGAGAGAGAGAGAGAGAGAGAGAGAGAGAGAGAGAGACTCACAATGATCCCTCCCGGCTAGTGTGTATGTAAGATGAGTGTTTCTCACATCGTGAGGGGTCAAGTATGGCTGGTGGATGTGAGTGGAGTGTGGGAGTGACAGTGACACTTTCACAGACGTATTCCTTAAGGAGCCAGTGGAAATGAGAATGTGCCGTGACGTGAGTCTAGGGACTAGATAGGTTTTAATTTAATGCAAATCAAGCAGAGGCCTCAACGGAGTCCAACCAGTGTGTCCATGACCATGTTAACCTGCTCTACATCACAGTCTAGATTCTTGACTGTATATCACAGTCTAGGTTCTACTGCCTGGATTTCAGACTGGGATATAAACACGTTTATACTGTGCGCATACAGACACACGCATTCTCTCTCTCTTTCTCTCTCTCTCTCTCTCTCTCTCACACACGCACACACACACAATCCCTCACCTATCGCGGGTATTGTGTTCAAGAACCATCCGTGATAAGAGAAAATCCACAAATTAGAAACAGTAATGGTTTAACTGATTCATCAGGGAAGTGTAGTAATCTGGCACAGTCCGCATGGTTACCTGTACTCCTTTCCTTCAGCACGTCAAGGAGTTTCACCTTCTCCCCCATCATAAACGTCCTCCTCTGACACTAGTAGTCACTGCCTGAGGGTTTAGAAGGCGCTGAACATTTGAACGTTTGGGTGAACTAGCTATGAACTAGCTATGTTGCCAGTATTTTCAGTATTTCCAAATCAATGTTGCAAGTTTACCACTGCACAGTATCTTTATTTTGAATAATTACTGTTTTTCTATTTTCATGTTAAAAATTGCTTTATTTCCAACAGGTATCATCCAATTTTGTGAAAATCTAAATGATATTTCATGATATTTTAGAGGGATATTATGACTCCGCTGTATGTGAGCGTATTGGGAACGCAGTGATCTGAAATAACATTCTAGACTCTAGAACGCTATTTCAGGGGAACGCAATCTAAAATAACACAGGATGTTATTTTGATCGCTGGGTTGCCCGTTTGAGTGTATGACTTTTGACAGCGTTCAATTTTGGAGAGACGTTTTTCAGTGCCCTCATTTAAATTGGCCAAATGTGGCCCTTGGTTAGCAAACCAGTTGCACCGCTGACAGAACCACTCAGTCAAACCGAATCACATTTAAATAAATCCGAGAGCTCCCACTCTAATCTGAAAGCATGTGTAACTGAATGGTCAACGCGGAGAGGAGTGAGCGCTGCAGTGTGTTAGCGGCCTGTTTCATACGCTGAGCTTTTCCCACACACAGTTGATAGAGAAATCTATTATTCTAAGATGATAATTCATATTCAAGTGGTGTGTGTTTTTTTAGACAACTCTGCTTTTCATGGTAATGCGTCCATCTGCATTTAAATGACCCATTGCTCGTATCTTTGTGGGAAAATAACCACAGCTGCAGAGATGTACTTTCACATAGGAACACAGAAAAAGTAAATGTTTATGCATTGGACCTTCACAGAGTTTATCTAGGCTTTTATGTGGAGCCATGGCAATCGTCAGTAAATATCTTTTCTTTGTTCTTTGTGTTGCATGCATGAGATTCCGAAAAAAGGGAAATCACCACTTAAGCTTTTCATTTTTCTTGTTTGCTCTTGCATCACTATCAACCCCCACATGTTGATCTAGATAGATAAATGCAATACCACGTAGACTTGTACATAAATTATGCGTACGGCATGCTCAGAATAGGACGGTAGTCAGTCAGATTATTCTATTCTATTCTATTCTATTCTATTCAGATGTGTTCTCCTGCGGGTGGTGGTTCTACTGGAAGGACCCTCTTCTTGAAGATCATCTGTCTATAGAGAACCCTAAGATCTCCACTTAACATAAAAGTCAAGTTCACATTATTATTCTATTCTATTCTATTCTATTCCATTCCGCTCCATTCTGTTCCATTCCGTTCCATTCCGTTCCCCTCCGTTCTATTCTATTTTATTTCATTCTATTCTATTCGGCTCTTCTCTGCTCTGCTCTGTTCTGTTCCTTTTGTTGAATTCTGTAATAACAGACAGTGTAAATTGGTGAAATATCCTGGTCCAGTATTGATGTCTGCACTGTGAGTTCAGAGTGTGACACAGTTTTCACTACTCATCTGCATCTTACAATAGCAAGTTAGGCCTCTTTTTCCTCCTTTTTTTTTTTTTTTCGCTCCGGCAAGATTTACATCTTCACAGATTTCCCACCCGTGCTGCTGACATGAGAGGGGCGTCACGTGGCGGGCTTTAAATCAGAGGCTTCTGCACTCAATTAGGGGAACTAGCCGGAGGTGCGTGTCACATCCTTTTGCGATATTTGCACCCGAGGCTACTGCGCGTACCAGCCATAAGTCAAAACCGGGGGAAATGGCATCCATGACATGCGTAAGGAGACGGTGACGTGTCCCTTTTTGCGGGGGGAGGCAGAGGAGGAAGGGGCAATGTTTGCAGTTTGCCCGTGCCACACAGCCGCATAAAGAGGGGAAATGCTACTGCAGGTGGCAGCCTGATGAATGAGGCGCTCATAAAAAAAGCCCAACATAGGCCCCACATTACGGCCAGGTCGATTGGTTGATCGCGGGCGTGAAATTGCTGTCACAGATCAATGGCTGACTAATCTTAGGAAAGGAAGGATTCAAATCACGAGGTCCCCCCACCCAATCAATGATGATTCATTTTTCGACAGCACTCACATTTCCTCGATAAGACACTTAATTGTGTGCAATTCCGTGATTACCCTCTCTGTAAGAGGGTGGCAGGTTTAGCAGGTTTCCACTGAGGATCGCATTTGTTGCATTCTTATAATGACTGATTGCGTGTATCATCGCAGTTAATATTTCTTCATGAAACATTTGTGTCACATCAACAAATGAAAGTGACCCAAGATGATGAATTACCAACAAATGCATTACTCACAGCATAATGCAAGATGGATGTGCAGGCCAATGCGATTGCTGTAACATTTGAGGGATTTGTAATAAGAAATTCGAACAGACAGCCTATATCGAATTGTCTGGAATTGCTGCCTTCAATCATCACAACTGACCAATGAGCAGCATTTGGTTGGCAAACCTGAAATACATGTGTAAGTGTGGTTCTCTCTTCTTGTCCGAGCCCGGCACTGACATTTGTATTCTACAACTGTCTTCACAGAACCAGCAACAGTAAGATGCTTGTTACTGCATAATTGCTTTCCCAAAAGAATTCCACACTTGTCTCCTCGTGCCTTTTACTCCTGGTGGATTTGGGCGACGATTAAGGCCCATACATCTATGAAAGCCCCTCCTCCTCTCATAGATTTGTGGTCTTACGTGTTGCCTTGACAACCATACTTGACGTGCACCTCCCATGGGCTAATGGCATAATTCTGCCGGTGCCAGGGTTATGGTTATGGTTCTTTTGATATTTGACATCTGCTAGTTAGCGATGCTTTTTCGTGTTTGCACTACAAACACAAAAAACACAGGGACTGGGAGGTGCAGAAAAGGGGGCCTGCATGCATTATTTGAGACATTTCTGAGACATTTTTTCTACCTATCAGAACGATGTCAGTCATGTCAGTTGATCACAGCACCTGCTTTCACCTGCACGACTTTTATCTGTTATCTTACAGCATTTTAGTATCATGCGTTGTCTAATAAATATGCTAAAATTACATGACTTAGATATTCCACAAAGGGGATCGTAGCAAACAACATTTTCATTCTCCAAGCTGCTGTTCAGAAATGATTATATCAATATTTGACTCTGATGTTGGCTGTGACGTCAAATATCAAATCTAAAATGCAGACATCGGTGTCTGGCCTCCTCATGGTATGAAATTTGAAAGCTTTTATATGATAACCTGGCTATGCTAGTCAGTTTCTGATTCCTACATCCTATGTTGTCAGGATCCTGAATTCTGCCTGCGTGTGTTGTTCTATCAGGATTCTGTTTTCTGTTTTGTGTGTGTCACTGTCATTGGTTTTGTGGTTCATCTGTGTGTTTGGCGTGTGCCAGTTGTTATTCTTTGTGTGGGTGTGTCATTGTGTGTCTCCTCACTCTTTCCTCCCTGCCTCTTCTCTCCCACCTGTCGCTCATTGTCTCTATTTCCCACGCACCTTGTTGTGTCCCCTTCAGTTTCCCTGGAGTTTCCATGCTTATGATCTACCCTTTGTTCCTTTACCTTTGTCTTCACAGCCTTTGCGTGCTCTCTCTTCCCATGACTTCCAATTTTTGCTCAGCCTTCCCACTTTCAGCCCAGTGGCAGTGGAGGTCCTGCCTTTCAGTTTTCATCTTTTTTTGTGTCCTTGTATACTCCTTATTTCTGATTTAAGTGTAGTGTGTTTTCTCTCTTGCCTTCAAGTTGTTGTGTTCACTGTTTTCTGTTGTGGTCCCCCAAGGATCTTGACTCCTTTGTTCGTGCTAGCCTCCATGTTACTTCTCTGTTCCGAATGTGCCACCTAATGTTCCATGCCGCAGTTTGCAGGCATGCCATTGGACCTTCTGTTAGCCTCATCAGAGTCTGTATTTGATCGTAGACCTGACTATAGTCTAGTTAGCCTCCAGCATTGCTAGCCCTAATTACTTTTATTAACGAAACCTGCTTTTATTCTGATATTCTTCACTCAATTCAGTACATGGGCTTCAGTTCTCTTTTTACTTAGTGGAGCAACTGGTTTTGGCTTCATATATCCAATCGTGATATTGTAGTTATTAGTAAAACCTTGATCTCATCTCCAGTGTTGAAAGTTTATTCATTCATTCATGCCCTCTGACGTTCTTTCCCCCCAAAGTCATCGCCGTTATTGTTTGTGTCCTGTACTATGTTTGGGTCCTGCTCGAAAAAATTCTCAATAACACCATCTCACGACATTCACTCCAACGATATTACCTCAAAGATTCGAGAACCAAAGTAATAAGATTATGATTCACAAAAGTCAACACCCAGGGCAAACACCTATTGCTGCGGAAATAAGCTCAAATGCAGATGGCAAGCGGCTTGTGGATGTCGCCTATGATCCAAGCACACAGAATCCACAAAAATAAACTGCAAATCTTTCTCTAAGAGTCTCAAACCCATGTGAAAATGAAACCAACGAAAAAAAAACGTGTGGTTGTGGTCTATCCAACTCTTTTCGATGCAATGTCTAGCTGGCTGAGAGCTTGGCGCAGCATCCTGTTGACATTGGTGTGATGTGTGAGGGAAGCTGCTCCATCCAACAACTGCATCACGCTGGCCAGATGACAAGGCAGCAGCGTGGAGCAGGACTGTTCCTCATGACCTGACACGGGCAATTACTAAATATGGCTGAGCTCTGACACTGACAGCTGGCCTGAAAATTATCGAAAGACGTCATTCTTCCATGCCACCGTGCGTTACATCAGTGAGAGAGAGAGATGGTGCTTTCCTTCCATCTCCCTCAGCACACACGAAGGGATCACACACCCAGGATCTCATCACTTCCTCCTCTGCCGTTCCACTTTCTTCACTTACTTGAGCCATTACAAGCTGACACATCGCTACCAACCATTCTTGAAATCGTGGTTTCGAATTCGAATAGAGAATTTGGGGGCAGAAATTAATCAGAGTGTTTACAAAAGCCAGGCTGATGTCGACGTTGCATTAAAGCATGAAAATTGTCTTGAAAAAATTTAAAGCCGCATCTGGGTTGGGCTTCTGCCTTAGAAAGAAAGACACAGTTTATCGATCCTTCGTAGGAGGACTTACAATTCAAACTGTTATTTTGGGGGTTGAAATCACGGAGCGAATTACAAATGCATTAATGGTGCTGCAGCTCTCCCTTTTACTTCCTCCATACTTGGAATGAAATATTCAAAGATAAAGATGTGATGGGAAAAGAAAGCAGGGTAATATATAGAATGATTGTCCATATCTTTTGGTTATTCACAATGTTATTATACTCAGGCATATGAATATTTCCGATATTCTGTATTCTTGTGTAGTTCTCTACTGCCTTTGTTTCTATCACATTCTTTGAACTGGCAAGGTTTTAAATTTCTTTGATTTGATGATTTATGGATCAGTGAAGTACCTCTCTACCTACCTACCTACCTACCTACCTACCTACCTACCTACCCACCTACCTATCTATCTATCTATCTATCTACCTACCTTTCTACCTACCTACCTACCTACCTACCTACCTACCTACCTACCTACCTACCTTCCTACCCATCTACCTATCTATCTATCTATCTATCTATCTACCTACCTTCCTACCTACCTTTCTACCTACCTGCCCAGAAAAGATGTTGTGGTCTGTTGCTCTGTGAAATAAACATTCCTGCTATTCAGAACACTTCAATTAGTGTTTTAAAATGAAACCCTTCCTAGTATGACAGCAATTTGTTGTCCCCTCAGCCGTTGTCTGTATG
>OMPJ01046552.1:0-24726 GCA_900312935.1 Carapus acus | reverse complement strand
ATAAAGATGTGATGGGAAAAGAAAGCAGGGTAATATATAGAATGATTGTCCATATCTTTTGGTTATTCACAATGTTATTATACTCAGGCATATGAATATTTCCGATATTCTGTATTCTTGTGTAGTTCTCTACTGCCTTTGTTTCTATCACATTCTTTGAACTGGCAAGGTTTTGAATTTCTTTGATTTGATGATTTATGGATCAGTGAAGTACCTCTCTACCTACCTACCTACCTACCTACCTACCTACCTACCTACCTACCCACCTATCTATCTATCTATCTATCTATCTATCTATCTATCTATCTATCTATCTACCTACCTACCTACCTACCTACCTACCTATCTATCTATCTATCTACGTACCTTCCTACCTACCTATCTACCTACCTGCCCAGAAAAGATGTTGTGGTCTGTTGCTCTGTGAAATAAACATTCCTGCTATTCAGAACACTTCAATTAGTGTTTTAAAATGAAACCCTTCCTAGTATGACAGCAATTTGTTGTCCCCTCAGCCGTTGTCTGTATGTGATTGGCTATGAACAAACTCAATTTTAATTGAATTACAAAGCGTCTTGTGCTGACAGAGCTTTTGCCTGTCATTAATTTCTGGAACTGTCACGACTTTTATGTGTTCATTCGATCCACTCCCCCAAGTTCATCTGTATGAGTGTGATGAAATTGTATAAAATTCTTCCTTTCATAGTTTTCACTGCAGCTCCACTGTAATCAGTGGTGAAAAATGCCCAAGAATGAGAAAACTCTGACTGCTGTAGGATCAGATCAAGGTCAAAGTTCCTATTTAAAAGACATATGGATTGATACGGGTTAAGCTCTCATATGACCTGCGTAGTGATTACAAGTCTGCGGATAATAAGATGGAGGACATTTAATAGTGTGAAAACGTGATCCCTATGAAATTCACAATAATTACTTCACATTACAGATAGTTCAAAAATTGAGATTAGGAAATGGCTGGCATTGAAACAAAACCAAATGTATTATATTCCAAGCTCGATAGCTGGCAATGAGTTTGCATTTCAGATGTTTTTGAGCCGTTTTATGGGAGCAGATCTCCCTCTCCATGTCAAGGCTTTTAGTTTTCCGAGAGCTCTTCCCCACTGAATAATACAGAAGACACCAAAACAAGCAATTACACAAATGGATGGAATAGTTGCATTGGACTGAGTTAGTCAGATGAGTGGAATTGATTTCATGACAAAGACGCAAACATGTCTGTCTGCCCAAACCATCTGGATATTTTCAGATAAAAAGGGATGCGAGCTGTGGATGCTTGGAGCAGATTAACGAATCCAAATGTTTGTCATTGCAAAAAGAAAAGGAAATAAATAATAATACGGAGATCCCACAATTATCTGAAAAAACTGATGGATAAGAATGGACCTGTAAGATTTTGAGACAGGCCCACTAAGCAGCTAGATGATGATGATTTTGTTATTTTGAGCGTCCGATGAAGATGAGTGGCTGCCGCCACAGCCTGTGTTCATTCAAATGCAACGGGCACACATGTTAAATAAACATGTTTTCCTCCGAGCTTGAAATCCACGTTACAAAGATCATTGTTTGCACACCGTGGCTCAATATGCAGTCTGTGCCAGTGGCTGCTGTTATTGCAGAAGTGAGGAAGATTGATCCAGGTTGATCCTGGTTCATCTGCTGATGATCTGGGTATTACTCAAGTGGAAGTAACTTGAGTGGATCTGACAGTCAACAGGTTATAAATGGCCACAAGACAGCGACGTGGGATTGACCTTTTCATGGTTTATTAAATCTGTGATGATTGGCTGTCTCACTCACTTTATGGCCACCTTGGAAAAACTGGGGGTAGGACGACACAAAATGCAACATGGGAAAATTAAGAGGGCAATTGTGCAACTTTGTTTTGAGAAGTCACAGGCCATCACATAATTTTAGTTCAGTTCAAGTTCAGTTTAAAGCTTTATTGTCATATGTACAGTATAGAAACAAGTTTCCCTGCACAATGAAATTCTTACTTTGCTGCCCTGCACCGGATGCCGTGTGTAGAGAAGCATAAGATAACAAAGAATGAAAGAAAGACGTTACGATGAAACACGAAACATAGTGATAAGATAGAGATTGCGCTAATAAAGAACGCGGCGTCCAGTTGTTTTAGAGGTTGAATACATTGTGTTGCAAATGATAAAGCACTTTAAGAACAAGAATGCAAAGTAGATGAGTGAAACCTTGTATATCTGCACTGAGCCACACATCCCCTAATTTCATCTTGGAGCACGTCCAGATGGTTGAAGGAGGAAGTGAAATTCCTAACTCACCTACGTAGTAACGAGCAGTTTGTCGGGAAGAGAATTTGGCTGTTTTGTTTGGTTAAGACACTGACTGAGCGCTGTGTTCTCCCCCAAACTCAAACACATCATGAGAAGGAAAGCTGGGCAACATGGCCCCCATTCAATTTCTGGTCAGCCTTTTTTTACGACGACAACTTCCTGCAGCACTGATTTCGGTGACGCCTCGCTTTGCTTTGAGATTTTGTTCAATGTGCCGCAGCATCCACACCACAGCGAAACCAGATGGGAGATAATCATTAAGTTTTACCTGTACACATGTTCTACCCAAATGTGGGCAAAACCAGGGAAATCAACTTCATCTCAACTACCAAAATAGTTAAGATGTGTAGCTAAAGGGATGGGTGCTGTTAGAAAGACTGCAGCTTTTTTTCAACATACTGTCTATTGGCACACTACAACACTTAGTGAGAAATTCATGGAAATAAAAGAAGTCATCAAAAGGCATATCTAAGCGTTTGCATTTAAATGTGGCCCTCCCATGTCTATTTTTAAGGAATTTTCTCCTCTTGTGAAATATTTACCACTCATTTAACTCCATCTGCATTAACAAGTGTAGAGTCTCTGCTCAGCATATCAACTGTGTGTGCATTTCAGTTTGAAACGATATTTCAGTCAGCAGACGTATTTACCAGATAGGTAAGAAAGTAGGGATTTGATTGAGACATTGATCTATTGATTTGGATCAACACTATCCAAGTTTCATAAGGGTTTGGATAAATGCCTCGGTGAACAGACAGAACCTTTTGAGAGAGAAAGATTTATTTGGGGAAAGCAATCACAAGAAATACGCCCCCAGTGTGCGTGGATGGAACATTGCGCCTTTCCCTCCCCGCTGTGGCAGAAATACTTCAGGAAATAAATTCTGTATTGATTCAAGTCCTCATGAATATATATGATAACACCCATACTCACCGCAGCCGTTGAATATATTGTATATCTGTGAAGTATATGAGAGTGTGTGCTATTGGACACGCACGCTGTGCACCGCGGGTGCGGTTTTTTAATTCCAACTTGAAAGCGGTGACAGTCCATAGGCGGCAGCAGGTTCTCCGCGCACTCTCTCTTGACACCCCACCCTCGATGAAACACCAGCAAAATGATCGAGGTTGCTTCATGCGATCCTTGTGATGATGCCAAGAGGACACTGCACTATTGTTGCATACTCCTCTTTGCAAAATCTCGAGCGCAATCTCATGGAGGCGTGTTGTGAGGAGCACCCTCAGATATCATTAGCTGGCGTGGTGTGATGAAGAAACAGGCATCATATCGTGTAATCATCTCCTGAGACACAATTAATTAATAAGAGCTGCGCTAAAGAGGCCCTGCTCCACTTACCCCCTCGCTGCCTTCTCGCAGGAAATCGATTTGTGTCTCTCCTGCTGCCAATGTGTCTGGTGAACATCTTTTACAATGCGGCCGCCGTGCCATGAGCAGTCTGTGTGTCTGCTGCTCAGCCATGCAGAGCCAAATGACACCTTCTGAGCTCCTGATCGCATTTCCTGCGAGGTCTGTGCTTCCTGGTGGCGTGCCGATGGTTAGTGCACACGCGGAGCTCGGGGGTTGGAATTCCTTTTCGTCCCCACGTGTGTGAGACAGGCAACAGTGATAAACAATCTGACACGGGCTGGTAAGTGTTTTCAATTCTCGCAAATTTTTGGCTGTGGAGATTGCAAAATGCAGTATTATGTGAAGAGTTCTGTGTAATTTGTTGATTACCGCTGTGCATCTTCATGCCTGACTCTTCCTCTGTCTCTTTGATGGCCGCCTGCTTGCAATCTGGTGTGCCCAAGGTTTCTTCCCATTGATGGGGAGTTTTTCCTTGTCGCCGCTGCCATGTGCTAGCTAACGCAAGGAAATGTTGGGTTTCTGCACGTAAATGTTATAGAGTTTGAAGGTTTAAATGTTGAGGAGCTCTACCTGCTACATCTTGGAAAGCGCCTTCAGATAACTTCTGTTTCGATGAGGCATCATACAAATGAAATTGAATTGAACTGAACTGAAGAATATGTTTTAGCAATCCTTTTTTTCATTGACGTGTTACGTACTATGTGACATTGCATAAGAGGAATAATCGCTGAAAACGATCACACACACACACCCCGCCACCTCTCCCATATCCACGCATTGCTTTTGTGATACACAGCCAGATCACCAACCAATCTCAAACTACCTATTGCTTATTTGGAGAATCATATTGACGAGAACCAAAACATAATTGTGTCATGTGCAAAGTATCCTTTTTTTAACATCTTTTTTTACATTCTGAAGCGGCCAGGTGGGGAAATCTTTATGGTTTCTGTTTCTCACATTGCTTATGCGATTGATTTTGCCAGATTTTGCAATTATAATGGAACCCCAATACACAAAGTTAATTTGCTATGTTTCTGAGATGCATTTTCCCACAGCAAAAAAAAAAATCTAATTAGTGTGTTGTGTATTTTTGTCAGGTACAAAAAACAAAAACAAAAACCACCAGTGGAATATAAAAGCACGCCATGGCGTCATAAGTAGAGAATTCTGTAAGTTTTGTATGCAGATGAAAACGCGAAATGTATGTAATAGTTAGTGTGTAGTATGTGCAGTTGCATGCTACCACAGCAGAGAAGAGCTGAGGAGATGGTTCTTAAGGGATCGGACCTGCACTATGACGGTTATACTTATATTTTTAATTTGTTCTGGCAGGCAAAGGGTTAAGAGACACAGATTACATTGCAGGTCTAAACCAGCACGTCAAGTGCCAAACAAACACCAAAGTGCCAAAATACCTCAATATTGTTTAAAGCCATTGAGAGCGGAATACGATGTGATGTGAGAAGGTGCAAAAAGTGACTTCAGTCTGATTTTCAAGTGCCGGTAGTCTTTGATTATCTATAAATAAATCTGCAAGACTTCTGAAATTGGGCTGTACCTGAAATCCAGAGTGCATCCAGCCAAAATGAAGGAGCCACAGATGGTACAGACATGAAGTGTCTGCACTGTGTTTTGCACAGTGCACGGTGCACAGTGATTCAGCTGGACTTTTAAACGATTTAAGCCCTTAAATTTGATTGATATCGTACCCTGAATAGAAACAAAGAAGGCGTACTGAATAGATGAACACTTGAAAGACAGAAGCAATAGTGTTAGCAGTGGAGGTAGCTGGAGTCTGTCTAGCGGATCGGTTTTAATGGCCACACTGACTGGACTTTATCGACTGGGGTTGACTGTTGAATGGATTGATTTAGCCTGCTGCTGATGAGATTGATCCTCGGGATGCCTGCGTCTTAGCTTTAACAGGGGCATCATGATGTTCTGTGATTTCAGGTCAATTTGGTCTTTCTACCTGTGACCTCTCACTGGTCCCGGTCACATTGATAGTGCTTCATACTGCACATTTAGATTCAGACTTTACATTCAAGAAGGCTTTGTTACTGCCAGAGGAAAATTGTTGCAGGTGTTCCCATTCAAGAGCACAGAGGACAGCAGTAAAAGACATTTCATTCCCCTGTGCTCATGTATAATAAGTGCAATAGAGTAACAATCTACATAAGAAAAGAGGCAAATCAAGTTGTACATATTTACAGTGTTACTGGTACTTACTGATCAAATTATAAACATAACCTATTTCTAGAGAATGTCCCTTGTGCCATTCGGACAGCAACTTCTTCTTTCAACCCCAACCATCCGTCTACAGAGAGCAAAAGTATGATAACTATACATTATGAATGTGTGTGAATATGTGTCACTCACCACCGTCCTCAAACACTGGATGAAAGAAACCTAATCACAGAATGGGAGCATAACAAGACACAAGGCTGCAAAAGGCAGAGATCCTGGCAGAGAAGGCAGCAACTGCATCGGCGCTATAATCACTTTGTTTACTGAACCATTTTAACTGTTTGCACGAAGACACTGTGATGCTATAATGCAAATAGGTCAGACATGGAGAGGCAATTTCCCTCTGGGATTAACAAAAGTATCTCAAAGTCAAAAAAGAAAAACAAAAAAATGCCATGACTGCATCGTCTGCATCACCACCACGCTGCGCAGCATTGGACTGATGAGATGAGTTCTGATATGGAGGACAGGAAGAGGTGCTGACAGCATGTGACAGATGAGCACAAGTTAACACCGTGTTTTGAAAGCTGCTCTGGTTTTGGTGTCTGTTTGGTGAAATCAAAGTGAATGTCTGTTCGGTCGCCTGTCAATCAGCAGCTCTCCTGTGACATCCCACACATGGTTGATTTGATTAATGAGAGCTGAGCGGTGACTCATGTTTGCAGTATATCGCGCGCTCAGAAATAACATTGGTGGGCCTAATTTGGTGATGGTGTGGACTGTGACGTTCAGCAGGCTGCTGACATGATGCACTTTGTTATTGCAATCTGATTTTGCGACGAAAAAAATCTGTCACAGGT
Organism: Carapus acus; assembly: GCA_900312935.1. Lineage (NCBI taxonomy): Eukaryota > Metazoa > Chordata > Actinopteri > Ophidiiformes > Carapidae > Carapus > Carapus acus. The sequence goes on along the minus strand of OMPJ01046552.1, from coordinate 17,981 downwards.
CTCAAGAGGATGTGTGAATAAAACTCAATAATTTCAGCACCTCTTTCCCAGAGTTAATAAAAAGCTTTTGGAAAAGTTCTTCTTCTGACTGATGAGACCTGTGTTTCCAGGCTTAACTGTCAGAAGTTACGGTGAGGTCATATCTGCCTGCCTGCCTGCCTGCCTGCCTGTCTGTCTGTCTGTCTGTCTGTCTATCTAGCTATCTATCTATCTATCTATCTATCTATCTATCTATCTAGAAAGCCCTAGAGCCAGAGTCTCTCAAGATAAGTATAAATATAAATAAGTACTAGTAAACTTCTGATCTATACCTGCTCAGTATGCTCTCAGTGTTACTTGTACCTCACTGCCTTGTTGCGTAAATTGGTAAACACGGAGTGCCGGTAAATAAGGCTGTCAAGATAAACCTGACAAATGATGTAAATAATTAGTTTCTTTCCAATGAAATCACTTATTTGAATTATGAATTCTAAATAGCTATTGTGACGTAACATCATTGCACAAATGAACATGTGCATGCCGCTGACACCAATAATGATTGTTGACGGATTATCCTTTAATACAGTATAATTCCGAGGTTCACTTCGCTCAAATGTCAAAAGTGACCTAAAGTTAACACCTATGAAGTGTTCCATTGAGCCGTAAGTGCGGCAAATTTCACCACTTTATTCACTGTCTCATCTCAACCCGCAAATCTCCACACGAACATACACACACCCACAAACATCAGTGGATGCACTAATCCATTCTAGTTCCCCACCACCCCCTCTGCGCTCCATCCTAAAGGTAGATGGGGAGCATCTTTGCGGTGCTTACGGTAATGGGATTATTGACAATCGTGAAAACTTTACTATGTCTGTAATCTGAGTGAAGGCCTGGTTGACAGAGGTATGTTTGAGAAAAGCTTCATCTCAACAATTTGGCTGATAGGCACATCAATAGATTATTAAATTACCTACCTACCTACCTACCTACCTACCTACCTACCTACCAATTCAACTATTGAGTATATTTACTGTATGTAGTAAGTATACACCTATTTAAAACTCCTGAATGTCATCGTTCCATTACATACTTCATTTTTAGATAGATAAGGTCATTTATTTGACATACTGTATGTCAAGACAGCTGGCTTCCCGCCTGCAACCTGGCCTGCCCAAGGTTTCTCCAGAATCAGAACCAGAATCCTTTATTGTCACAAGACACTGTTCCCAATATCATTGTGAAAATTCGTTTGGCGGCTTCACATTAAATTAGAGCAGCAAGAGAATTCAGAATACACGACAATATCAGAGTAACAGAAGTCAAGCACAGGTATTGCGCATAAACCACAGCATGTAGTAGTACTATACAGCATGAAATAGTACTATAGCTTCCCTTGTAAAGGGAAATTTTTCCTCACCACCGTTGGTAATGAGGGATATGTTTGGTCTCTGTGTGTTCATCTTATTGAATTTAAATGTTTACATGTTGAGGAGCTCTACCTGCTCCATCTTGGAGAGCGCCTTTAGATAATGTGTCAAGGACTGAATTGGAAAGAGAAATGTTGGACAATAAACAACACCTACTTATGCCATGTGGGTTTGCAAGTTATTACTCATTGGATATGCAAAGTCCCTTTTGTCCTGTCTAGAGTGCAGCGCAGCCATGTGAAACTTTTCTGAAGTATAGGCCTTAAAGCTATTTATTATATTACCTCAGATCAAGGCATCCACAGCTGCACACACTGTAGCTCTAGGTGATTTCTCAATCAAGCTGTGAATGATCGCTCCCTCAAGGCAAATCAAAGGTGAAATCAAAGTGAGATGTGTAGCAGTGCAAACTAATGACTTTCAAGGTTGGAAGTGTGGGAAAAAAATAATTAAATAACACAACTTTCTCTAACTAAAACTCGTGTTTGCTGTGCAACATATGATCTGAGGCTTTTGCACATTGTCAACGATCATTCAGCTGTAATCTTGCCACCAACACTTTTGGACCCTCCTTTCCCCTCAGCTTCAATGAGAGGCTGTGAAAACACCATGACTGGGAATAACCATTACAGATACGGTGTGGGAGTCAAAGAGGAGTGTCTCGAAATGACTAAAATGGATTTGTTACTTTTCTGATTTACATTTAAATGAAAAGCTTTTATCACACTGTTGCGGCTAATAAAGAGCAAACTACATTTTGACAGATGTTTCTCCTCCACAAACCATGAGAGGAGGAAGGAGCGTTAAAGCGTCTTTAACGGCATATAAGTGCACCAACAGAGTGCTCCATTTGAAATTGCGTTCCATTTTTTTCTGCGCATTTGTGCATGGGGAAATCATTAGGACTAGTACGTATACAACAATTATTCTTTGTACATTTACTTTGTTGATGTACATCATAATTTTTCCCAATGGGGCTGTAAAGACAAGATAAATTGAACTTTATATGCAGAGTTGGGGAAGTATGAGTAGAACAGGAAGAGGTGAGATGCTTCAGCAAGTTTTGTGATGTTTAGTGTGTATCTGTGTTCTTGCATATACAGTGTGCAAAACACACACTGTATGGGTGTTTGTATGGGCATGTGAGCAGTGTGTGGCATGTAAGTGCAGTACCTCAGATTAAAATATCAATTCAAATTCAGTTTTGTTGAAAAAATAATTTCAGGGAAGCCATTATCAAAAGTGCTAATGCAAAGCTACAATGAAATACACCATATCATGAAAGATTAAACTTACAATTGTGTTACCAAAGATGCGGCATATTGTTTTATAAGTTCCTTGACTACGGACAAATCTAAAATCACATAATGTGACAACATTGATTTGCTTGCACAGCTATTGCATCACCTGGCACTTTCTTGAGGAGGACAGGTACCGCAGCACTCCTGTGTGACTAAAACGAAACTGTGTTATTGCCTACAGATATCAGCTACACCAAAACATGCAAAGACATGTTTTTGCCCTCTGTGAAGCAAACTCGACTTAGGATTTGCATTATTCATTTTATTGCAAATGCCCAAAAGTGGCAGTTAGTGTGACAACTGTGGCCACTCTTTTGGAAGAAATCAACAGGAGTTTAGTGAAAATGTGAGAAACCGGGGACTCAAACCACTTAAATGAATGGATGTGGTAAATCCAATGCTATCATTGGTATTGTATCAAATTATTTTGTTATTTGTTTTTGTATGAATGAGGATATGAGCGATGATGCGTACACACGGCATGCATGTGGAAATCCTGCCAGGATTAATGGCCTGACACACCGCTCGTATCTTTGGGACTTTTGCAACCTGTTTCGTTTTCTTCGATTGCCCTCGCATAAAAAAAAAGAAAAAAATCACAAATAACTCTTCCGTTCCCAGACAGAACATTTCGGCTTTGAGCTATTTCGTATTGCAAAAATCCACTCTGTGCAAAATAGTAAAGATCCATCAAAGCTGCTAGTATATCACAATCTGCTTTTTGTGGGGCTGCTGTCCGTGGTGCTGAATTCATTCTTATGCAAAAAAGCATATGCATCAATTTTCCCCAAGCCCAAAGAAGACATTCAGCGCCAAAGGTTTGAAATTTTCCCAAACACTATTGGAGCCACAGATTGTACCGGTATACTGCTTGTGCCTTCTGTCAGCGAACGCACTTACAGAAATCGAAAACACTCATATTCCATGAATTTGCAAGTAGTCTGTGATGCAACACACAGAATCACTGATGTTGTACCACCGTATCTCAGCTCTGTCCATGACAGTTTCATCTCTGAGAATTGCAACATCCTCTGCATCATAATCCACTGTGTTTTTATTTTCTGAGGAATTCATTTGTGGACTCCTGCAGGATGGATTTCGTGATTGGTGCGCATTTTTATATTGTAGCTGCAGCTTTACTAATTGTATTATTTTTGCCTTTTGAGTTTTCCAGTATTGCTCAAATGGCTGTGTTTAATTGCGCCTTTTAAAACCCAATGAACTTGTAGCCCTTTGACTTTCAGCTGCAAACTTTGGAAATTAGATTTTTAAATTTCATTTTATTACACTGTTCACTCTTGTCTGGGCCCAATTTGCTCTATGTTTTTCATGCTTGTACAGCTGTGCACACTGAACATGTTGACGTTGATGCAGGATATGTGCATGTGCTGTCAAAGGACAACTAAGCCTACCTCTATTTTCCACATCACAATGCTGAAAAATAAGTTTTTAATAAACCCTCTCCATCTTAGCAGCGATAACTTGGTTTTAATTACAATATTGCCCAATATTATTTTGCTGTCTGTCTTTTGCTGTGTTTGTTGCATGCTTAAATCTGATTCCCATTTGTAGTACCTCGGTTTCATCCAACATATGTTTTTCCCACTCTCTGAATGGTTTCTCCACTTGTTCCCTGTGCTCTTTTGTTTATGTTTAGCTCATGTTTTGACACTTTATGGCCTGTGGTAAATTCTATGTCTGCTGGTTGTAGGCAGTCCAGTTTATTTTGCTCTGTTTGAATTGAAATGAATTCCATTTATATTTAGGCCTCTCCAAAGGGTGTTTGCTTTGTGTTGTCTGCAGTTTTCTTTTAATTTTACCGTGCTCAAATTTCAAAGCAAATTTCTCATTCAATGCTTTTCATGCTATGCTTGCAACACTTGAATCTTAATATTTTGATCACCTTTCCGCAGTTGGGTAGATGAGTAGGTCCTGCTCTTGGCACCTGCGATGTCAGCGTCTTTTTTCCCAGCCACTGTCTTGTAAGGCCTATTCTTTTTTTTTGTTGTTGTTCTCACCTCACCCACACCACTCTATAGCAAATACCTACGGTACTTTTAGCTTTTAACACCTATTACGTGACACTAATGGAAGTCGAGAAGGCGGGACGTGCATAGGCAAACACCTTTCAAATGTCAAATGTAGAGAGGGATGACTTCTCACATTTATGAATACAGGATTTTGTAACAGAGATGACATAACCTGGCACTGCATGAAAAGTGGGATTTTCGGGAATTCTTCCAACATTGCAAGGTACTTTGATGTTTTCCATTCTAGCTTCAAGTTCCGTGAGGCTTTTTGTCGTTAAAATATCTAATTCTGTCCACAGTCTGAATACATGTCTTGCTGTACCAAGGAGAAGGTTGTGCATTGGATCTATGACAGCAAATCTGATGGCATCATAGTAACTCAAGCGGAAAAGTTCTGACCATCTAGCTCCATACTTGTGTTTAATTATTTTCTGTTCTGCCTTTGTCCATGCCCATTTGGATAATCCAGCATAGTTTGTGTGATCATTTGACGTGCGTGGCTCGCATGAAGACCAGTCAAACCCTGAGTAGTCCATTCTTTCACCAAATTCTTTCTTGCTGAACGTCTTCAAACACTTGTGGCATCCTTCAAATGAAGTTAAATGCAATATGTTAGACACGCATATGTATATTTTAGCATTCGATGAAATATACCAACAGCTATACATTAAAAAATATGCCAATATTAACATATCTATTTAACTGATTCAGTGGTCAGAGTGTTTGATTATTTACTTACCTCTACAAGCTCCATGTCCAACAAAGCCTCCACATTTCCAGGTTGCAGGGATATCTGACGAAAGACAAAGCAGGGCTGTTCTATTAACCAGATATCCCACAAATGAACTGTCTTGCAGAATCTTACCATGCCAGAGTTCTTGAGGCTCATCAACTAGAGGGTCTAAGAAAGCATTTATATTAAGTGATGGCTCTTTTGGTCCAGGTATGAATCCAACAAGAATCATGTTTTCTTCCTGAAAGTGGTCTTCACGAGGCAGGTTCAAAATGACCAAGTAGATGGCTCCAACTGAATATGGTGCATCTTTGAATAGCTGGAACCAGTCCACATTCAGCATCAAGGCAAAAATTATTTGGCTCTGCTAAAAAAGGCTCTCCATTCACATATTGAAAATCCTGCCAACCTTGTCCATCATATACAGGTATGTCGCCTACTACACCCCCGGGCATTTTCCTCTCGTGCCATTCTTCGCAATTCTCTGTAAATCCGGGTCTTTTAACTAGTTCTTCCAGAGACTGCACCACACTCTTATAACAGTAAGAGCATATCAAATTGACACATTCTTTACCAGTTGAAGATTTTGCCTTTCTAAGCAAGGCAGAGCCACATGTTTTCCTCAAAGCAGACCTCAGTTGTGGGTGACTGCAGTATGGGATGTGACTACAAGTCTTGCAAACCTTTGTGCCATCCTGTTTGAGTTCGTAGGCTTCAGTAGGTGTATATATACTGCCATGCATTTTGGACAGACCACATACTGCAACAAATTGTCACCAATGATACCAGTCCACTTCCTCAAGGAGAATAAAGTCTTTGGAATTTTCCTCGCAAGGGCAGTGAGGGAAGTGATACAGAGAACATTTCCAATTATCCACATTAAAGTGTTTGATGCACAATAGAAGCGACGTGATGGCATTGTTGGATATCTTGAAAGTTGATTGCCATGACAGAAGCATCATAGCCAGTAGTTTCAACAGCAAATCTTCTGTTTTTTTTGGACTGGTCACTTCCATCTTGTATGTGAGGATAAACTTCACTTTGCCCTTCATCAGCAAGGTGCTCTTCATCCTCCATGGTCACATGCTCATTCTATGCAAACACAAAGTACACATTTACAATGCATGAAATGACTGTACTCTGCAAATGAATACGTCAATTTGAGAGTGAAAAGGGTGGTTTAGCATAGAACAATAAAATTGCGCAGACAAAATGTGGATTTTTAAAATGTATACTGCTCACAAAAGTAAATGTAATGCTAAAAAAATATGCATGCAAGATTTTAATGGATGAAATATGACAACAAAATAAAAAAATTGCATATGAACTGCGTGAAATCGCGCCTAACAGAAGGTGTTTATGGCTCCAATCAGCATATGAACCGCAGCGGCCAGACCTAGCTTGAATGTCCTCACTCAGAATCGGTTGAAACGTTTCACGTCAATCCTCAGTGCCGAAAGCTGCCGATAACTTTTCATGCTGTGCACTGTATGAAAAGTGGCATTCATTTTCAGCCCCTGACACGCGTGTAGATTTCCCAAATTTCCTGTGATCTATGACAATCTACGGATAGCAAACGCCAAGTGTGCCTGCGTCGCAGATTGTCCTAAACGAACTACTTTCGGAGGGGGGTAGTTTGCATATGAATAGCGGCAAAATCGCGGTTGGCAGAAGGTGGTAATGGCTCTAATCATCATACGAACAGCAGCGGCCAGACCTGGCTTGAATGTCCTCACCCTGTATTGGTTGAAACCACCACTTTTAAACCAGTGAAGTCACCCGCGATTGGTCGACATCACCACTGCTCAACTAGAAAACTCACTCCTGATTGGTCAACATCACCACTTTGAAACTGGAAAAATCTTCCTGATTGGTTTAGATGATTTATAAAAAATAAAATTGCCAGTAAAACGTTTATTCATGAGACCTTTATTACACACGACACCTACAACTATGTACAACTAAGTGCAATATTTACTATATATACAGCCTCCTCCAACATTGTTGGACATTGAGACTCCATATTGCTCCGTTGCACAGAGGTCCGTGAGCTCCTGGCTTCGAGAGGGTGGAGATCTCACGATCCAACCAGCCACTCCGTCAACGATGCCGTCTTCTTCCTCGGACAACATCTCAATGGTGGCGCTCTGCCACAGGGCCGCCTCACCCTCCTTAACGACCCTCTGTCTGGCAGTCAGCAGCTGTAATTACATTAAATATAACGCGTATTACACAATGCATTGGATAGGGACACAATAAATCCATTAAATGTATTGAATTATATTTGAATTACATTGACCGTAATAGTAAAAGGAAAACTTAATCTCTGTTCCCTCGCCCGACTCCGAGATCACCACTTAACAGTCACCGCCTGATCCGGCTGCACGTATCTATACCGTCTCCTTACACTCTCATAATACGTCTTAGAGGCGGCTGGAAAACAAATAATGAGTTGTATGAGTAAATACATCCTTGCAAGGGACAAGAACGTTACTTACAGGCAATAGTGTCGTCGTCAGTATCCTGCACAGCAGGACTTGAAGCTATTGTGGACACTAAAAGTGCCGTCACGGCATCGTTGTGTGGCGTGCTGCATGGTGCTCACCATTGTCTGAAGTTTCAGTCGGTTGCTGAATTTCTCCATATTCTTCAGCCACTTCGTTGTCTGGATTCTCGGGGTGCGCATTATTTGCATCAATCCCTTCAACACAAGCCGAGTTATTCTCTAGCTCAGGACAGCTGGATTGCAGCAGGCTCGATTCTGTCCTAGCCCTTTTGCCCCCTTTCCTCCAAACTCCGTCTTTTAAAAATCGCTTTCTGTGTTCGTAATACTGCGTGTGGCTTAGTTCCATGTCGCAATGTTCACAAATGCGCCGAGGTCTTATCTTGGATTTCGGGACTTCCATCGTTCACTCAGACATGGCAAACCGTTTGTTTATATCCAGGACATGCATCTCGCGAGTTCATCTGCATAACGATACGCTCCCCTGTGATTGGAGGAGCCGACGAGACTTCGGGTCCTCATCCAATCATGTGCCATGGTCATTGTGCAGGCTAACACGGGAGTTACCTGCGGGAGTTACCTGCAAGGTATAACCCCTGTCTTTCTTCAAGTTTGCTTTCTCTTTTGACCACATTTGCCAACTGCAATGGCTGGACGTCACTCCAATCAGGAGTGATTGGAGTATATATAGACCAATCAGGAGTGATTGGAGTATATATAGACCAATCAGGAGTGATTTTTCTTGTTTAAAAGTGATGATGTCGAACAATCGGGAGTGATTTTTGTAGTTGAACAGTGATGATGTCGAACAACCGGGAGGGACGTCACTAAAAGTGGTGGTTTCAACCGATACCGAGTGAGGACATTCAAGCCAGGTCTGTTCGCGGCTGTTATGCTGACTAGAGCCATTAATACCCTCTCAGGCGCGATTTCGCAGCTGTTCCTATGCAAATTGTCCCTCCCCCCGAAAGTGATTCGTTTACGACAATCTGCGGCGCCGGCAAACGCGGCGTTTGCAATCTGTAGATTGTCATACATCACAGGAAATTTGGAAAATCTACACGACTTTGAGGGTCCGAAAATCCCACTTTTCATACAGTGTGGGTGGTTTAGCATAGAACAATAAAATCACACAGACAAAATGTGTATCCTGTGAATGTATACAATGAATAAAATATGAAACTTTTATTAAATTAAATACAAAAAAATGATCAGTGTGCTCACTGACTGGACAATTTGACTTAACAGAAGTGTGATTGACCTGGAGTTACTTTGTGCTATTTGAATGTTCCCTTTATTATGTTGAGGAGTATTTTTTATCATACTGATACATCAGCAATTCATCTTGGTGACATCTGATTATTTGAAAGAGTTGCAACAAAGAGAAAATATCAACCAATATCACTTACAACAATATTGAACAGCAAAGATGGTCTAGACATCAATGTTTGACTTTGTGGCTGGTCACTGCATTGTGAATTGTATCGGGAGCTGTCGCCATGGACAAACTTGGCAGCTAATGTAAATTGTATGTCCCCAAATTCCAAAAGCACCATGTCGCCGGGGGAGATGTAAATGGGCGAAGTACAGCATGATGTATGGTAGTAGGGCTTCCTGCATCCACCTGGAATGGTGCTGGGCAATGAGCCTCTTGTGTATATGAGGGGGGTTATACAGCTTTCAGCGAGAGGACATCATTCCTGCTCCCCACGTCACAGCGCTCTGCAGCACGATAGCATTTTATTAGGAAGTGGCTGACTGCACCTGGGTGTCGTCGCATCTACCACAGCACCAGCATCACAGCTTTGGTGTTACACTTTGGTGTATTGCTTTCTTTAAGAAAGAGATAGCAAGCTTGATATGAATTTGAATTAAAGAAGTGGTGAGTGTTTCTGTTCACGTGCTGTGCATCTACCTGAAAATCTTTAGTTCTTAGACTAAAAGAGTTTCAATGACTTTTTCTTTTCCCCTTGTGTCTTTTTTCCTGACAATTACAGCCTTGTAATAGTTGAGCAAAATGTGGATATTTACAAAAATACATTAACGGCATGCTTGCGTTAATATCATTGTGAGGACTGTAAGCATCCCTACTGCTGTCTTCTTCCTCTTTTTGAAGCTGCTCCCTTCATGGTCACCACAATGGCCCCTCAAACCATCCACTGAAACACCCTTTGCCCTTGTGTCTCCCTTATCTTCATGCATGAACCTTTCCTCCGGCTCTCCTCCTTCCTGCCTCTGCCTATTGCTTTGCTAAGCGAAAAATGAGTTAGTACGACTGTAATAATGAAAAAAATCACAATACAAAGACAATCATAAAAGCATCATAAAGTGCCTTTTCACTATGCAGCAATAACGATTGAGGTGGCATTTGCCACATGCTCAGCGGACATGGCTGACCGTGTTTGTGTTACAGCACAGCAGCTCAGGTCAAATGAGAATTTTTTTTATCAGTCTTTAAGAAAATGGGTGTATCCTATGTCTATTTGACCAAAGAGTATGTGTTTTCTCTTGTTTGCAAATCGAACCCTGATTGTTTTGTTGTTGTTGTCACAGCTGTAGAAGATCAAGATATCAGCATGCACAACATGCAAGCTGAAATCATACGTTGCACTAAGAAATCAGTCCCTGCAAGCAATGCTAATCAGGACTAATGACTTCTCTGATGAGCCCCATTGAAGCAATAAAGTATTTTACTTCAAGGGAAGTTTAATAAGAAATATTGTAATTTGTAGTTGAGTGCACTGAAATTAATCACTGCCAAAGATTTTGCACTGTTGTTGATGCTGGTGTTTATAAACAAAACATAAACCTAATGTTTCATATTGTCAACATTTGCATAAACCTGAGCAGATGCGATAATTCTGATTGATGCTGTTATCTAAAAGCCTCATTGTTAAATGCAAAACCCATTCCAGAACTTTTCACGTCACACGATTTGTGCATCTCAAAATTGTTTCTCTGCATCCTTGGAGGAGGAACAGATATTGTGGCTCCATTTTAAAAGGTTGTCTGCATCATTGGCAACACAAACTATGTAGCCCACTGCATTGGCCCACATGTGACACCTTTGCTTGCCTTTTAGCCGAAGGGCCTCTATCAAGGACACGGACTGTTGACTTCCAATTATTTTCCAAGAGATTTAACCATGGAACTGTTAAAACGTGAGAAAGAATGTTAACAATTTGATGTCTTTTAAATTAGAGCTACACAGAAGCACTGTGTCTTGCAAAATATAAGCTTTGGTGACTTTTGAAGGACACTTCAGGGGCCAACATATTTCATGTGAGAGAAGACCAACCAATCACACCAACATTTTTATCTGGAGGTAATAACAGCAGATCGGCAAATCACAACATGGTGTATATCACAAAACCTTAACCCAGAGACACATTGTATTACTTAAACAATGAAAAAGAGCACATTTGAAGCAAAACTGAAATAACAGGTAAGATTTTTACCAATGTTTATCAGTTGCAGCATCTGTGTTAGCATCTGAATGCAGAGAAATGTCATTTCGTTACCATTACCATTTTGTTACCATTACATCTAATATGTGGTCACAGTAATCATGGATTGTTCCAAAAGTTTCGTGTGAGGATAAAATATGCACAAAAATATGACTGAATTATTTCTGTCCATGGAATCTTTTCATCAGTAAGGCCTAGCATGCTAGTAATTCTCTAGCATGTCTTATAAACTGTGTCGGTCGGTCAAAACTGACGAGCTCCAAAACGGTAACAGCAAAGAATACAACCTTCATACTGTGATTCAAGAGGAAAAGTGAGAAGAGCTGAATAGAAACTAAATTAAGATCGGGTCAGAGTGTAAACAGCACACTGGGGGAAAAGGTTTTAGTGAAAGGACATCCATCGCAAAAGTGTGTATTGTGACATACAAGGTTGGTTCAATGGCCAATGCATGAGCATGAGAAAAGAGACACAGTCACCGCATTTCTAAACAAAAAACACATTGTTGCTGCTGTTGTCGTCGTCGCTGCCGCCGTTGTCATTGTTGTCATCGTCATTGCTGTTGTTGTAGTGGTGGTGGTGATGGTTGTTGTAGTTGCCATTAATTATCGTTTTAGACAGTGTTGGAAGACATTATCAGCACTGATGGCAAAAGACTGTCGGCTTTTACCCTTCAATACTGATTCTTTTATCAAGGAAATGCATTTCTTGCTTTAGCATTCGTAAAATTCACAATGGATTCAATTGATTATTACTGCTATTAATGTTTTTAGAAAGATATTTACACAATTGTGATTAAGTCATTGCACACAGAGGAATGCCTGATTTGCCCTCCTCAGAAAGTAGTTTTTGTAGTTTTTGTGAATAATTCTATTTACCAAATCCAATTTTCTAAATGCAAAACATCTCTGTGGCTGTGTTGACAAAATACTGAAACTATTACTAAGTAAATTTAGTTGGAGTGTAAGCGAGGAATGGCATTCTGTTGACATTGTTGATTCTGAGAGGACTTATTCCAGGACCCTAGGGGTGGACACTGTGCCAGCATTGGAAACTTGGGACCTGCGCGATGGCAGCAGTGATGGAGAGCCACATTTAGCCGAGCTTTGTTTGAATGTGAATCTGTATCTGTGTGCGTGAGTGCACTCGCGTGTGTGTGCACGTGTGTGTGTCTGCGCCTGCCCTACGTGCATGTGTTTGTAAAAGAGAGAGCAAAGCAGGAAAGGGGGGGGCGAGACAAGAGAGAGCTCAGAGGAATACACACTCATTATAGCTGTGTGTGGGGTCGAGGGTGAGACAGGGATGAATACATCATCGCCTGGCCTTTGGTCAGTAGCCATCAGAAGTATAACAGATGGAGCCTGTGAACTGTCTCCATTCCAGTTTGCGTTTTACAAGCGATCATGTCCAATTATCTGTCATCAAGCACTCACAGGAATATTAGTGTTATGTTGGAGCAAAGTTACAAACTGTGTCGGAGCTGTTTTAATGGTCTGGGTTAATCACAGCCATTACACCTGTACAAGAGTAACAATTGTTAATGTTGATTAATCAGTGTTCATTTTTGTTTTCCTGCGGCGGCAGTGTTGTGATAGTCTCAAACAAAGGTATGTGTGCGCAGGGTTTAAATGAAAATTAGAATTATTAATGCGTAACAGCCCCCTTTGACTTTGCCATCACTGTCAGAGCACAGAGCAGCTGACGTAGTGACTGTGTTGATAAATCACAGTAACGCAAAACATCTCACTGGAAGTTGAAGTCGTAAGTGATTTTGACACAAAAATCGGAAAACAGTGCGAGGTTTGATTAATGCTTAAAAACAAATAAAATGTGTCTATGAAATGGGAGGTAATGATTGCAAACAGTTACTTGCACAGACGTCTTTACTTAATGCTAATGTTTCATGATGCTTTTTCAAATGAGCAAAGTCTTGACATACTGTATGAAAAACAAATGTTTCCATATCAACTCTCTCCTCCAACGCAAACATTCCATTAAAATCAGAAGCCTGTGAGCCTTTGCCAATCACATAACAATTCTCGGGGGAGGAGGAGACGTGCTGCTGAGGAAAAAAGCTTTCTCTAACCTTGACAACTGATACATTTTGCCCCTGGCTTGCTGAGCTTTGGTCAGTGCTTAGAAATATTCGTTTTTCTTCACAAAGGTTACATGTATAAACCCTACATTACACAAGGCAGATATAAAACATGACTTGTTATGTGCCGCAGAAATCTATTTTATTATTCACAGTTTTGTTGATGAGGCGGCAAGAGAAACAATCTCTTGCTAATATTAGATTATTTATCACTAAGTGATGTCACATTGTGTGGCACGCTTTGACAGGGAAAGTTTGTTGAGTGTTTGGAAAGATGTTCTGATTCTATCATACCTGTCAGTCACGCATTTGTTTGATACAAAGACTTTGACAGTATCCAGATGATTATTGCCTCTGTGCCTGGCATCACTTGACTGAGCAAAGGCAGTAATGCTAAAGATTTAGAAAAATACATACTTCACACGTTGAGTGGGAATCACAGTTTACTGGGTACTTGCTTGCAGAGTGCATACAAACTACCCACCCTACATTTGTTGAATAACCACCCGCTGTGCCCTCATATCATCATCTCTAATATTTATCAAAAAAGGGAGACGGTGGGCCAAAGTGAGGATTCTCTGCTCCCCAGTGTGTTCTGTCCTCTGATGGGGATCACAAAGTAACGAATCGTTGCTGTGCTTTTCCCACTTTCCTGAGATTCCTCAGCATTTTGCGTGTGACCCCCAACAAAGTGAGTGGGAAGGAAGATTACTTTTTCCTCTGAAAAGAAAATCTGGTGCGCAGGGTGATGCAAAAACAGTAGATGCAGATGATTGTTGGCTTACTGTGGAAGGAAAGTAATCCAAAATCAGGGCTTGAGATTCCTCTGAACATAAGTTGTGGACCAATTTGTGAATTTGTCATGTAATTTTGTATTGTCACTAAATTAATTCATGGTCCAGTCCAGTTTTGTGAATGCACGGAAACCTTTACATACAAGCACTTGGGGGATGGATTCATTGTGAGAGAATTTGCTCTCAACTAACAAATGTGAATTCAAATAGAATATTCTTAAATATTCCTGCATGTCTTATATTATGTTTTTCATAGAGGCAAGGCACTGATCTTGGAGACAGATTTGGTACAGTTCTGTAGAATTGTGAACTTCGTCACTTGCCGTCTTTACCCTATCATCATTAACCATTACTCAGTGAGCAAAAGCTCTGTTTAAGCTTTTGAAATTCAGGAATTTGCTCTCTAAAAATAATCGGACCAGGCGACCCTGATATTACGTTGAGTCACACTGACAGTGTGTCCTCAGTTTTTTGAATTTGTGAGCCTGTGTGGTATTTAAGCCAGAATTGAATCAATAAATAAACGTGTGTGAAGCCAAGGCTTCACAAGCGCAGCCAGCCACCTCAGTTACTTACCTGCGATCTATGCTATTGGTGTTATTGTCTTCTTAAAGAAAAGGGAACACACATTAGCATTAATTTTTCTTCAGAATATCTAATCAGATTCATGCTTTAATCTCGTTCATCTTTCGCTCTGCATTAACATAAGATAGCCTGCCCTTGCACTTCTTGCGTTTCCTGTGTATAAATGCATCGATTTCTTTTGCGTCACAAAATACATAGAGAATAATGAACAATTAGGCAGATGGAGGAATATTGATCACATGCCAGCATCCAGAGAAGCGGCTTGTGACACCGCAGCTTCTCCTCTTTAACGTCCAGGAAACAACATACCGCTTTGGCGGCCATTCTGATGAAGTCACCGCACACGCCGTAAGCTGAGAGTCGGAAGCAAAACGTAAAGTACATTTGGCGGAGGACAAGCTCCTGGTTTGTTGATAAATTACAGGCACCTCTGTCCCCATGACTCATGGGCAGACCGCAGAACTCGCCCCCCAAATATCGACGTGGCGGTGAGTGATGGCGTGTGGTTGTCATTAGAATCTCATAATGAGGCGTTTGAAAGATGCTGAGCAGCTTGATTGTTGCCAAACCCACAGGCCCTAACCTCAACTACAGTGAAACATGTCTCCTGGTGGACAGTCTCTACATATAAAAGTACTTCAGAGAGGCTCCTCCAGAGAGAGTTCTCACTCTGTGCTCCGGGCGGAGAGAGAACCTTTCTCTTTTTCGGACTGATAGGAAGTACAGCAGGACAAAATGGAGTAGAGCTCCGCAGGTGCATGGTCCAGCCAAACTCTTACTCCAGTTGGGATACAGGGAACTACAGGAGCAGAGCAGATTCCGAGTTGAAAACACTCTCTGGATCTGGAAATCCAGAACAGCACATTGGAAAAAAAGAAAAAAAAAGATAGAAAAGATGATAAATCACTCACAGATATCTTGTCCCTTTGAGGGTCACAGACAACACTTTTTTCCCTTTTCTTTTTTTCTTTTTACCTCGTGGACAGGCAAATTCCAAAAACGAGTTTGTTATTAATGTGCGCTGTCATCCAACACAGTTTTTTTTCTCCCCCCAAACGATGCCCCTGAAAAAATGATAAGCAATCATTTATTTCCAATACATCATGGCGTCTGTATTTTTCCAATGCCTGCATGTATATTGAATTACTCACTCCTTCCTAAATCAAAGGACGGCTGCAGGCAGGAGGTGGAGTAAATAATGCGGCGCCACATTTAGCTAAGTGATTTGTAATTACAGGGGGAGGAAGAGGATTTTCCTCTTCCCTTACAGGGGCACAAAGAGTAGTAAGTAAAAATTAGCTGTTAATAATTGATGTGCTATAAGGCTTGTAAAGGATCTGACCTTGGGAGAGTCCTGGCAGCAGAGCTACGAGAAAACCGGAAGCACTGCAGGTCTTGACGCTGCCCTTTTATCAACCGCAGATGGATTCGCCGTCTGCGTTCACCTCTCCTCTCTGTTCGTCTGCTCGTCTCTCTGTCCTCAAAGATTTGGAATTTGTGTGGAATCAATGAGGAAAGAACAGGACGCATCCACCCGACGCCCGCGGCGTTCCGCCACAGTGAGCAGCCATGTTTGGAATGTATTTCATACACTCTCCGCTTAATTACGGGCTCAAACTGTGACACCCAAATTAATTCTTGCTGATTAGTTTGTTCGTAGTAAATCATAATTTTGCACCATATTCCAGCTCATGCATGTCTGTGCTCCAATTAGCATAAAGCTACATAATGAATCCTGGTGATGTGACATATCTTGCATGTATCTTGGGGATGCCTTCATCCTTTTCTTTTTTTTTTCTTTTTTTCAGTAGCATTAATGGAAAACACACAAGAAAGATAAAGTTCAAACCTTTGTACTGCCACACTCTGACTGTGGACAGTGAATTATGGTCTGTGAAAATAAATATAAAAGAAAGGGAGGCTTGGGAAGGCCTGTTACGATACAGACTCTTAATGATGAGACAGCGTTGCCTTCGGAGAGCAGCTTCTGAGACGTCTTTGATTTTGAAGACATGAGTGAAATTCTCGTGTGATATACAGTCTTTGTATTATAGGATGATTTACCACCGTGATGCTCCCACAGCTTACGCATGACCGGGAATTAACACCGTGTCATTTATCTTCAGATGGTACGTACTGTATATGCACACATGTTCTCTGATTTGGGTGAAAAGCTCCTGTTCACCACTTCGCCATTCTAATGACATTTTCATGACTTTCTGCCTTTATAGAAGATGCTCATTACCATTTCATACAAGTGTCTCCCTCTCTTTTAAAAATGCATATGACATCCAGGCAATGCCATTTGTCGTGGCGGAGGATTATCATAGAGAAACCATGGCCTGCGAGCCATGTGCAGCCCATTGGCGTGTTTAATCCAGCCTGCCAAAGATTGGAACAGAATTCACAATTGTCTTTTCTGAGAATAGCCACAAGAGCAACAACACCAGATGCACTGTTCCAACTAGATTAATACTGTGATGTTTTTTTGTTTGTTTTTTTGCGTCCTGTTTATATATTTTCTATCTATTTTGGTCCCGTCTGTCAAATTTGAGAAGACAGTGCGGCCCATGAGCCAGCTTTTGCCACCTCTTGCCACCTTTTTGCCACCCATTTGCCACCTCTGTTATATATAGAGATGTCCGATATTACAGTGGTATGAAAAAGTTTGGGCACCCCTGATCATTTTCAAGATTTTCCTTTAAAAATCATTGGTTGTTTGGATCAGCAATTTCCAAAAAAAATATCGTATAGCAGACAAACGCAGCGATATTTGAGAAATGAAATGAAGTTTATAGGATTTACAGAAAGTGTGCAATAATAAACAAAAAAAAATATACAAAAGTAGGCAGGTGCATAGATTTTGGCACCCCAACAGAAAAAGTATATCAGTATTTAGTAGATCCTCCTTTTGCAGAAATAACAGCCTCTAAACGCTTCCTATAGCTTCCAATGAGGGTCTGGATTCTGGTTGAAGGTATTTTTGACCATTCCTCTTTACAAAACATCTCCAGTTCAGTCAGGTTTGATGGTTTCCGAGCATGGACAGCCCGCTTTAAAT
>OMPJ01046546.1:0-10996 GCA_900312935.1 Carapus acus | reverse complement strand
GATAAGGGACGATCAGCTGTTTAAGGTACGATGGTGCCTGATTATTGAGTGCCTTGTAAGCAAGGAGAAGGATTTTAAATTCTATTCTCGATTTTATTGGCAGCCAGTGGAGAGAAGCTAACACTGGGGAGATGTGGTCTCTTTTCTTAGTTCCTGTCAGTATACGTGCTGCAGCGTTTTGAACCAGCTGGAGAGGCTTCAGTGTCTTGTTGCTACAGCCTGCGAATAAAGAATTGCTGTAGTCCAGCCTGGAGGTCACAAAAGCATGAATTAGCTTTTCAGCATCTTTTAGTGATAGCATGTGCCTAACCTTAGCAATGTTATGTAAGTGAAAAAAGGCAGTTCTTGACATCTGTTTAATGTGGGCATTTAATGACAGGTCTTGATCGAAGATGACTCCTAAGTTTTTTACAGTAGTGCTGGAGGCCAAGGTAAAGCCATCCAGAGTAGCAATGTCATCACGTAAAGACTTTCTGAGGTGCTCTGGGCCAACAATAATAACTTCGGTTTTGTCTGTGTTGAGCAACAAATAATGAGAGTCTTACATTCCCTTGGGTCCAGGTTGGGGTGATGCTGCCTACATCATCATAAAATAAAACAGTAGAAATAGGTGTGATAAAAATGTTTTCACCTCGTTTTTCAACCCAAAACACAGCAGAATGTTGTGATCACAGAACAGAATATTCCGGATTGATGGATTAGTATGAGCATAGACAGACACCAGGCCCTAAACACGCACAGACCACTTTCAGCTCCAGATTAAACCACCTGAACGTTAAACACATAGGGGAAGATATCTTCCTCTCTACTTTTTCATGCATTTTAATTTATTGCAGTCCTGATCAGGATATTATCATTTCTTAAATGCTGCTCTGCCCAGCGTCGCCACGGTTCAGACAGCTGCATGGGCGTGTACAATGTGGATGGCCTTTGTGTTGTGTTAACTCTGTCTTCTGTTGCATTTATTAGTCCTGGTAATATCCACTCCTGGAGCCAGGCTGCTTGCCAGTGAACAGATTAGTACTCCCAAGCCATTGTAATGCATAAAATACAGAGCCAAAGAGAAGTGGTATTTCCCGTTTTGTCTTTCAGTCTGCTTAATAGAATATGCTGATTCAATGAGGAGGTTTGAATAAAATTTGTCCTTCTGCCCAGTCTTACCTTCCTCATGTGGTTAACAACCAAATTAGTGTGAATACTTCGTAGCTGGTCACAGTGCAGCCAGTGTATAGTCATGGTGAGAATATAAACCAGTCACACACACACTGTGCAGCTGTGACACAACAACTAAACTATTGCATTTTCACAAGTCAGGGTCAGTGGTCTATTGGGACACAGCTTGTGACTGTTGTTTGGGTAATTTTGGAGAACTTGTAAAACTCAGTTATCGCCAAGTGATGTCATTGAGGCGGGTCACTGCACTTTGTCATTGCTCATCCGAGATCGCAGAGGGGCATTTGTAATGGAATTGTGTTTGTCAATCAGGCTATGTTGACAGCAAGTAAGTGTTTTATACCATTCCAGTGTTGACAACATACTTGATACAGTATATGTGTTGACTGCTGCCCAGCATCAGATATACCATTTCCTTGCAGAGGCCATCTTAGGAGCAGAACATGAACTTGGTTTTGTGACCAGAGTGACAATATAATCAACCAAATTACATTACACACATTTTACTTCTCATCTCACTTCCTATCTCAGTTACAACGTCAACATATCTTCAGAATATTTATGTTGTTGATTGTTCCCAGAGACACCACAGTAAAGGAATAAAACAGATGTGGTGAATATGTTGTACTGGTTGGCGATGGCGCAAAGTCACATCTGGTTTTTGAAGGGTAGATTAATTTACAAGAACACTTAAGTTCTTAAGCTGAATTCCCATTGACAGCGCTGTTGGAGACAAAACCCAAACCATGCCATACAGTCAAATTTCATATGCAATCGTCAAACAATTTTGGTGCAATACGTCAGAGTACCATATGAAAACACGCTCACGAAGAATGATCACTGCCTTTATACTGTCAAAAAATTGTCTTCTTCTAATATACAGTTTCATGACAGTGATGGGTAAGTGTGTGGTTGCATGCACATTTTGATGTTTTTTGTTGGCGCATATCCAGTTATCTGACAAATGATACTGACGTTTTTATTAAATACGCTCTCGAGGCAGCGTAGTAAGAGCAGTAATTTCTGTTTTTATAACTCCAGGAAAAGCAAAGTCACATGTGTTGTGCATTGCTGTACCATAAGTGGTGAAATATTCAATAATCCATCACATCTTGATGCACCTAGTATACTTTCATGCACAGCTGTCTTTTTGCACTGTTTTGAAGGAAATAGCCTTTGTCCCTCCTGCTGCATGAACCTATTTATAGACATATCATCTGCATGCTCTATGATCATAGTGGCTCAGGCCTCACATTGTTCACAGCCCCGGGCTTCACAACCAAATGGCTACTTTCTCTCTCTCTTCTCCCCCTGTTTCTCCTTCTCTCTCTCTCGCCAACTTTGTGCGACACAGCAGGGGGAAGTAGTCTGGAAGTACTCATTTCTTAATCCACGTTAGGTGCCCTGGAAAAAGCATCACTTGAATGGGTGTCATAGTTGGTGTTTGTATAGTGGGGCCCTTGTTTGTTAGAAGCTGCTTTCAAAAATGAGATGGCTGGGCCACCAGAGACAGCAAATGTATTGACCTCTTTGTTGGTGGGAGATCAGTTAGAACTACACACAATAAGGTGTGCTCACTATGGGTGTTAAAAATGTTTAAGTGTGGTAGTACTCTGCCTACTTTGATGAACCCTGATAACTCCTTTCTGTGGAATGCGACAAGACATATCTGGCAAGTATATTAATTTAGCTTTAGCTCAATCATTGATCAGGAAAACCAACATTGGCAGGGAGGGGCGTTGTTTGTCTCATTTAAGACCACTGTTCTCTGTCTGTATTCCAGTCAGTTGACAAGTACCCAACCCCCTCCATACCAACATTTTGGCTGCACGTGAAACCAGGAGCTGACTTTCAAATTCTACACAATTTAAGTTAATGTCTATATAAAAACACACAGGCCCACAAGGATGTTATGTACTTCACACCAACAAACCTTACATGAGATTATTACTTAGCAAATCAGTTTCAAACACAGGTTGAGCTGTATGGGCTTACCAAGAGGTTTAAAATATGTCCTGAGCTGATAGAGTAAAACCTATTACCAGGCTGAGATCAGAATTCTTTTGTTCATGCTAACACCGGTCAACGGTCATATTGTATCAGCCTGAGCACACTCTGATACTGTAGCTATTGAGCCAGTGGGACAGGTTGATCAGGCTCAACAAATATGTAATGGTCGTGGTCAGCTAATTATGTCCCATGATGGCTTCTTCCTGTACACGGGGTGAGTGAGCACCTCAAACCCTCTTTTGTGACTTCATGTATGCAATTCACAATTTCCCATGCAGGACTGAGCTTGATGCAACACGCTGAGGAAATTATATTGCACATTATGTAACACAGACGTATACGTGACATGTTGTCACCGTGCATCGATTGGATCATCCAGTGTGTCATCAATGTAGATTTTCAACAGAAAAGTGAGGACATGACTGTCTGGAAAAGCCCTGTGGGGAAATGGGGTGTGTCTTTCACAGTGGATGACACATGCTGGACATGCATCTACAGGAATGGGGACACACAGTTTTCTTAGCTTAGTTCCTTCTCAGCCCTGTTCCGTACTGTACTGTCCTTTATCAAGCTGGAGCTTTAGAGTTCCTCAATGGAATCCCCCAATGGATCAATAAGGTGTCTACCGATCTAGCCACCTGCGTAGCTACCCCCGTACCACCTACCTGCTTACCTACTGTACCTACCTACCAGCACAGGGCACAACGGGTTCACATGCAGCAATTATGCAAAAGAACGACCATTTGCATATCTGAACCATCTGCACCAACAGAGGAGCAGTTTGCAAAGAGATGTTAGTTCACTTCAGATACACACAAACAGCTCTGTCATGATATTGTGGTATCAGTCTGGGGGCATCTGACCGTATCGTAAGCAAAGTGTGCGTGTGTGTGTGTGTGAAATAGCGAAACCTTTGCAAAGCCCTCGACTCATCTCTGACCCGCCAGACTGTCTGTGATAAACCTCAGTCTGTGGGCTTGTTGTTCTACCTTTCAGGGACAATATTGTAGATGAAAAACAAGACAGCCATCTAACGCCTACACAACCTGACACACACATCTTTGCTTCTGCAGTCTAGACATTTTCCATATCCTCTCAGCACCCCATAATGCAAGCTCTTGAGGACATAGAGAACGATTGTGCGGAGCTATTTTGAACAGAATATTCTGTTTTTTGGAATGCACAGTATATTTTATATGGAATCACTCCTCACTGGTGTATGTAATTGTGTAATAATAATACTGATGTGTATTTGTGTGTGTGTGTTGGATGATTGTGAGAACAAAGCTTTGTTTTGCGTCTTTCCCCAAATCGGCGCCAATGAAGGTTTTTTATTTTTTTTAAAATGTGAAAATTTGGAAGGAGTAAAATTGGGTGGTGTAATTGCATCACCGCAGCTGTCTTACACTGCTCGTGCATAGTGACATACTGTACATAGCTCCACGGGGCCACGGACATAATCATAGAGGCTCGCTGAGGATACAATGCTTTTTAATTATCATCTGCCTGGCATGCTGGGTGCATTGGGTTTGTGTGTTTATGCATTGATCCAGCCTGAGATGCTCATCTTCCCTCCCCCAGTCAGCCTGCCATCTGTGTTCTCATCCTGTTCTCTTGCCTTCACCTTTGGGTAGAGCTAAGCCCGCGGAGCTGACGGCTGTCCTCATACCAAGAGCCAGCAGCCACAACTGTTACTGGCATCACGTCCCTAAATCTGGTGTAGCCCGCACAGTTTGCCGTGTGTTCTTCACAAACTGGGTCTTCCTCCTGACCAGCCTGGGTGTGCAACTTCCTCTTCCCTCACGGTGTTGACACCGTGGTGTTGTTTGCCCCTTTGCCCGCCGCTCTCAGAACCACATGACAACATAATGACACCATGTTGCTGTAGCATATGCTCTCCATGGGAAACCCCAGACCCCAGTCAGTGCTGGAGCATGATTGCACAGGGCGGAACACACCAGCTCACTCATACACAAAGGGTTGCTAAGTCGTAATGCATTATAAAACATTCATTCACCCACACTCTCTGTGCCACTTTGTGTACAAGCCCTTAATGCACAGTGATAAAATCATGCCATTGTCAGGATAAGATGGGTAAATGTTTACATTCAGCTGTTGACTTTTACTAGTAAAATGGTTAATGTGTTTGATATGTGGATGAATGATGTTTATGATTAGGTACAATGGGTGAGTGACTGTTCAGAAGACTCAAATGAAGGCTTTGTTACACAACAATAGTTGATTATTGATGCTCTGTGTTAATAAATTGTTTGAATTGCTGCAGGTAAGAAAATTGGAGCTGGATATCCAAATGCAAACAGTTTAAAACAAGAAATGAATGACATATTTTTATAATTTGATTTTTTAAATTCTATAGATGAACTCTCACTATCTATTCATTGGGCGGTACAAAAAATGTAAGCTTAATAAGATCATTGTTTAATCTGAGTGTAGCTAATACTAACTACTAGTTAACACTGTTGATATCAACAAAGTTGGAGAGACACATTACCATTGTGGAGAGGATGTGTGGAGGGCGGGACTGTATGTGGCAAGGATGTGTGTACGTTAACCTGAGTGGGCTCACATAAAACCACTATATCTGCAACCATGGCAACTAGTGAATCGGAGCTAACACATACACTCAAACAGCAGGTCTCAAACAGCAAACGTCCTCCCTATAAATATGCAAACCAGACCCTCAGTCCCTCAGAGGAGGAGGATGATGGACCACCCACGACATGGATGGTGCCAGAAAAGCAAAAAATGGAACCATTGTCTGCAAAGATGACAAACCTCATCCTCAACACACACTCCCAAGTTGTGAGACAAACATGTGTGTTGCCGCCACGCCTAAATTCAGCAGGTATCTTCATACGAGTCGGTACATGTTTGTCACTGACATCTCCGGCTCACACATCTCATCACCTGTTTCACAAGCGGTCAAAAGGCACAGCAGAGACAAACGTTAGAGACATCACATCGCCCTAATTATTACTTTCCTCTCCAGAGTCACACATATGGCATGTATATGTGTGTCACGTGTGTGTGACTGAGCGCATGTGAGCTTTTGTTTTGGTTATTGCGAGCTTGCACGCATGTTGACATTGTGTGTATGTGGAGAGGTTTAGCTGAGCATCAGCCGCACGTGTCTGTCTGCATCATCGTGCCAGTCTGGCATTCAAGGCTTACAGCTGTGAGGTGCGGGGTTTGGCATGTGTCCGGGGCTGAGCCGACGGTGAGGGTCTGATTGGTGAGGAGTCATCGCAGCGTCTTTCCTGCTGTAATACTCCGCTGGGAGGAACACTCCCTTTCCTCACGCATCATTACAGCGCTGCATGTTTTCTCACTTGCGCCGTAGGGTCTCTGGGGTCCGGAAAGCTGAGCTATAGTGTATACACGAGTAACGCGAAGACTTACTCATGAGCACCTCCTCTCTGTAAAATAAACCATCTTTCTTATTGCCCGACATATGCGGAGGCCCCCTTGACAGGTGGTGCCCCCATGGACCTTGACAGGTAATTGCCCCCAGGTGCTTTGAATACATCTGAGTTTGGTGTCCACGCGTGTATGTGAGTGTGTGTGAGTGCCGGTGTGCGTGCATTAACCCAGACTTGTGGAGGTGTCGTGCTGAGGACCACTGACACACAACACGGACCAGCACAGCATTGGTTAATTCACACTGCACACACTCACGCACACACACACACACACCACACATCAGCAATTGTTCTGAGCAGCAGGAGGGAAACACATTCTGTAGTTGAGCAATGTTTTCATTTGAAACAATAGGCAGAGCCACAGATACTGAGTGCTTGCTTGTTTCAAGGGCTCCGAGAAAAGGAGAGCAATAAACCTCAAGGGGTACTTTTGCTTTTTAATAAGGGAACAGAAAGAATAGCAATAGAGGAAACGTGTGTATTGGGAGAGAGAAAGATAAGCAAACACGTTTGGTTATCGTGTTACACTGGGATGAAACGGACAGCTCTGAGGTGATGATTCATTGGACATTTCATGTTTGAGCTTTAAATCCAGGAAAACACAGCATGGGGGATCATGCAAGTGAACCACATCCACAGCGCTCATGCTGTTCCCTTTTCGTCATCTCTAGGTGGAGGGGTGAGGAGAATGAAGTTCCAGATATGCACAGCTATAGAGACGGGAGACAGCCAGAGAAGGTTGTTTTTTTTTTTTTTTTTCCTTCATCTGCCCTTTCTCCGTACGGCTGCTGGCCAAAGCAGACGGAGAGAATGGCCCACAAACGCACAGCTGTTTCTAATCGGTAACTCAGCACCAATGGCTGACCTACATTCTGTTGCGTGCACGTCTTTGAACCCGTGGCCCTGCCAGACTCAGCCGTGGGGGAAGGTACAAGGGAGAAAAACAAGCGGGTAGGGGGGAGTGGTCAGCGCTGAGTTGGGCGAAAGGGGAAAAAAACAAAGACGGAGAGAAAGATGGAATTTTTATGATAATGTATTGTGCAGGTAGACCTCATAACACAGGCTGTGCGGTGAGTGTGCACGCGTGTTAAATGACAGCTTGTGTCAGCCAGAGCAGTCTGCACTCCTGCAAATGTTTTCCACAGCTCCACAGTGCAGCTGTGTACACCTAAAAAGAAAAACAGGCATCGTAAAAAGAGAGAAAAAAAAAAGGAAAACTCCTGGCTACTATTTTTCTCCTCGCCTAGAAGGCTGGTTCCACTCTGAAAGCTCGCTCCTCAAAAACTGATATTCGGGGGCAACACCCAGCTTGTCTGTCAAAGTTCCATAAAGTTCTGCAGTCTGCATCTGAATGAGGGTCCTTTTCATTGAAGCTAGAGTGCATCTCACTAGCATTCCTTGCATGCAGAGGGAGGGGTACACCAGAGTGCCAGGGGTCCCCTGGTAATGACTCATGGCAAAGATCCCTATCCACTCCCACTCCCAAACTGGACGCTTCCCTGGGCCACGCAGGGAGAGTGGGGGAGGGGGTGAGAAAATGGGGAGAGAGATAGAGGAAGGGGCCCTCTGGAGCAGAAACTGAAAAAAAAAAAAAACTTAAGTCTGTTATTTTGAACATTTACACACACCCCATTTCAGGAAGGAACTGGAAGTAGGTCACCGTGTCTCGGAATTAAAAAAGAAAAAAAAAAAGCTGAAAAAGCAGGGGGGAGAAGGGAAAAGTCAGAGAAAAACGACCGTGGACTGCGGCCAGCTTTTCCACTTATGACCCAAGAATTCAGTGAATCGCAATGTTGTGCAGCCACAAATCTGCGGAGGGAAAAGGAAAAGGGTGGGAGGGGCGGCAGTGGGCAGGCCTGGAGACGGGGAGCCATCAGATTACTCGTGCAATGTTTTGCTGTGAGTCAGAAAGGCAGAAAATAACAAACGGGCCCCGTTCGCAGAGGCAGTGCTGGAAGTGAGGCTCCCGTCTCGTCTCAGCAGGTGCGAGACACGAAGCTGCAAAACCTCAGAGGACATGTGCAACGTGGAACGAGGACACGTGTGTCAACATCGCTCACAGACTTTTCTCGCGATAGGTGGATGGTTTTCTCTTTTTGTCTATTTATTTCCTCCTTGTTGAGATGCAAGATGTTTCCTTATTTTTACAGGTTATTGGCAGTCAGTGATGATAAAGTAAGGGGAGGGAGTGAAACTATAAATAGGATGTAGAGAGTTTTGCTTCCCTGTGTACAGGCTGGGGTGATGTGTCATCTGCTGTATCGGCTGCAGGTCAGGTGACACATAGACACACACACAGACACGCACGCACACAAGCAAACAGGCTTTTCTGTCTGGCCTTCAGCGTAACTCTGCTGACTGGCATGCTGAGCGGCGAAACTCAGCCACACTTGTTGTGCTGTTTCTCTCCCTCTCCCTCTCCCTGTGATCTCTCTCGCCGTCCTCTTGCGAGCTGAGACCAACACAAAAGCCCGGTGTCAGCAGCACCAAACACCAACAGAAAGTCATCGTGATCCTTTTGGTGGGAGGGAAGCGGCGAGGGAGGGAGCGAGAGAGAGTGGGCAAGGGGGGGGAAAAAAAGAAAGAAAAAAAAAACGGGGCACGGGGCCAATAGACTGCGCCGTTTTGGATGGCCTCAATTTGAGTCTCTGTTTTTCATCACCGTTCTTCATCATTACCTTCACACCTGCCTCACAGCATTTGTCGAGCGTGGTTCTGTTCAGTCCCTGTCTATGAATAAATGCTGCTCTCACTGTTGTGCGCCTTTTGCATCATTCCTACTGGCTTACAGACATGGTCCCTAGTGAGTGTGGTGAAACGCTGCTGTTTGCTTTCCCGCTGCTGTGTGTGTATGTAACTGCATTTACGCAAGTTTATCAAAAATGGATTAAAACCGATGGGAGGCTGCCAGAAACACGTTAAGCAAAGTGGGGACGACAAACGTTCCCAATTCCTCACCTCTTGCATCAGCAAAACACAGAGCAAATAAGCAAATTTTGCTTTTTGTTCAGTGTGACATGTTAAATAAATCTATATGGTTATTTTTTAGATTACCGAAACACTCTTGTCATACATCACCTAACAGAGTCTGAGTGAAGAGAGAAGTTCCTACAAATAATAAATCATTTTGTGTTTTTATGTGCATGGGTGTTTGAAGTTTGACAAAAGGTTCATGCCTGTGCAGAAAAAGACCTGATACAAACCCTCTCACGTGATGTTTTTGGTTTTGTTTCAATCAGGCGTGGTAATCACGACTGATAGTGGGCGCTTGCCCTTGCCTGTGCGTATGTGTGTGTGAGTTTGGAGGTCTCCACTTCCCTTATTAAGTGAAGTATGGCTGACTTGCCAGGGCTTGTCACGAATCTCTCCACAGTCCGCGGCTTGACGTGTGTGTTGGGGTGAGCAGCCTGTTTAGATGCACCTAGTGAGAGAGACAGGAGCGTGTGTGTGTGTGTGTGTTTGTGTGTGGTGGGTGGGGTGGGGGGCAGGGGTGCTGAACACCCAGTCACATGCTCTGCTTGGCTTAAGTCTTCGGATTTGTGCTGGCCTCAACTGTCCATATTGTGGAAAGAATAAATTCAATTAATTTCAAGAAAGCATGGGAAAGAATGTTAGAGAAAGCAGCTGTTTGTGTGTGTGTGTGTGTGTGTGTGTGCGCGTGTGCGTGTGTGTGTGTACTGTTGAGATTTGTGCAGGGGTTGGCGACGATGCCCAGGCCAGCTCATTATTTAGCAGGTTGAGGGTGTGCACTCTTCCTCATAGATACTGACTCACTTCAACACAACGGCTGCGTCTCTGTGGAACCACATACCACTGGGCACGCATCAGCAAAAACAGGAGTCGCGTTGCACCTTGGAAGATGTAGATGATTCAACACCTCGTGCGAGACACTTTTCAGAAGCAGAAACCATGTGCAATAGTGATTCTATGATATATTGTGTGTGTTTTAGATTACAAAGTGGGACAGTTGAGGTTTTGGATCACGCTGCCCAAATAG
Source organism: Carapus acus (assembly GCA_900312935.1). NCBI lineage: Eukaryota > Metazoa > Chordata > Actinopteri > Ophidiiformes > Carapidae > Carapus > Carapus acus. The sequence goes on along the minus strand of OMPJ01046546.1, from coordinate 376 downwards.
AAAGATTATGTCCATGATCTCAATGCAAACGTGGGGGTGGGAGGGGATGGTTGTGTGTATGGCTGTGCCGCCACAGTTTGCTTTGGCATGTTGACATGTTTGCACACAGATTACTGTTTTACTTTGTGGGCAATGACGTGATGCAGTCGCACTTGAGGCTAGAAGGCTTGACGACCTCCCAGCACCAAATATGACTCAACGTGTCTCAGTCATACAAATCTAGACCTCATCCGTCATTGTACCAGTCATACAGTGCGTCTTTTTACAAGTCAAAGGGAGGACGTGCTGAAGAGCATGTAGATCTGATATGCTCCCTTGACCACGCCCAGCCGTCTTAATCAGGTGTGTTTGTGTGCCCCTGGTGAGCGCACTGAGG
>OMPJ01046545.1:0-24183 GCA_900312935.1 Carapus acus | reverse complement strand
AAGAGAAGAAGAAAAGAAAAAAAATCCACCACCTGCATGTCAACCCGGCCGTCAGCCGGTACCTCCTGCTGAGCAAAGCCACGTTCACGTCACGGAGCTGCAGAGACGGTGGCGACTGACTCAGAGCGGAATCATTGCGGGAGTGATGAGCGACGTTTTTTTTTTCGATGTCGATGTAATTAAAGGCTTTTCGGAGCCAGTTAATTTGCAGCGTCGCACAAAAGAAGAGGGCGTATGCGGGGAATAATGAAAACAGGATCCCTGATGGGTTGGACATTCTCACCCGTCCTTCTTGTAAAACTCCAGCATCATGTTGTCCGTGGCGACGCTGAGCGGCCGCCGGCTGTGGTCGTTCTGCTTGCGGTCCGTCTGGTCCATGTCGGGAGAGGGCATGGAGCTGTAGTTGGCGTTGTGGTTCGTGTGTACTGGGCTGCCGTAGTTCCCCGTGACGTTGAACTCGATTTCTGGGGGAGACGAAAAAGGAACGAGACGTCAGGTGCGAGCAAATGCTGATGATTTTGTGACATCTAGACTTATCCGATATTATCAGTCCAATTTAAATTCAGTTTTATTTGACTAGCGCCAAATCACAACAAAAGTTATGAGCTCAGGACTGTTTGTGTCTTCAAGCAACATAACTGTCACAAGAGCTTCAGACTCTAACTCAATTCAAATAAAACTCAAAGCCAATTTCTACGACAGAAGGACACAGGCACCTCAGGGAACGCATTCCAGAAAGCGAGGCAAAAGCTGAGTAATTTGAAAGCCTAAGCAAAGTCTCCCAGGACGAAATCATTCAAATTATATTGAAAAGTCCCATATTCCCAAAAGTTTGAGGGAAGGGGGGCCACAATTGGGTCCGGACTTTGGACACTGTTCTACAGCAACTTTACAACCTGACTGTGAACAAAAGCATAGAAACGCAATTTGGACAGTTGTTCTCTATGAATAATGGTTCCGATTCCGAGTACGAGAGGGCTTTAAGTTCCACTTCAGTAGTTTTAATGGTGAAATCGAGTTGTATTTGTAATGGTGGCGCAACACTAGCAGAAACTTTTCCCTTCCTGTCCTTGACGGAGGCACTTCGCTGCATTGCAGAGGTAAGTGTCTCGCTCTCACCTCCGGGGAAGAACCAGTCAGCATGCTGGATGATGGGCTCGATGATGCCGACGATCTGCAGGGAGACGGTAGTCATCATCTCGGTGATGTTCCTGAAGCGAGCGATGGCCCAGAGGAGGAGAGAAAGAGATGGAGAGGGCGAGGAGGAGGAGGAGTGGGAGTTATTGTGGAACGTGCTCAGGAGGAGATCGGCAGGATTTCATTTTTAAAGGAGGCATTAACAGCGCAAAGTGAGACTCAGAGCAAAACAGAGGCTTTTAGAATGCTGATTAAAAATAGCAAAGCATCCCTGTGAATCAGACGCAGATTAGCTGGCGCTTTTGAGCGCTTGCCCACAGCTGAGTCATTCCAGTGCATTTGCGAGAAGAACACTATCGGAACACTGTCGGCCTTGCAAGGAAAACCGTGCGGCGGAGAGTCTCTGTGTCACGACATCCATCTGTCCACCACAATCGCCGATAGCGACCATCAGGGCAAGAAAAGAGTCAAGGAGACGCCACCCCAGAATCTCGTCTCTCACCTCCTTCCCCTCTGCTAACAAACTGGGCTATGTGAAAATAAATAAACATCCCGAGGTGCCCCATGCGGTGCCTTACCCGTCGTCGTGCGTCCAGAGGAGGTTGGGTCCTAAAACGATGGCGATGTTTCCCGGAGTCATTTTGTTCACGTCCTGGTATTCAGTCAGTTTGGAGAGGAATTTGATTAAATACCTGTTCAGATGTACAACAAGAGACGACAGTGGTTTATGTTTACTGGATCAATTGCAGAACAAATGCTGCAGATGCGATGTACGTATTCATGGAGAGGAGGTACTTAGAATGTGTTCTAATTAGGGGTGTCCGATATTGGCTTTTTTGCCGATATCCGATATGCCGATATTGTCCAACTCTCAATTTCCGATACCGATATCTGCCGATACATACCAATATATCAGACGCAGCTTGATGAGGTGCTTCAGGAGCACACTGGCACTATTTCGGTGTAACGCAAGCATTATTTTATCGGTTTTAAAGCAAAAAAAAAAAAAAATCCGATACCGATATTACATTTTTATGCCAATATCGGGTTAATAATATCGGTGGGCCGATATTATCGGACATTTCTAGTTCTAATTGCTGTTTTTCAAACAAACACATTGTTAATTGATGATTTGGGAAATGGTTCCATTCACTTTCTTATCAATCCTTCCTTATTACCTGTTCTTCAACAGGGAAGATGAATACTTCTTCATGTTGGACCTGACCAAATGTCCCAACAGGGACATTTTTACAGGCCCATGATGCAGATCGGAAGGAAAAAAAAAAGACCCATCCCATCCCGTCATGTTAGGTTAAGAATCGGGTAGACTGTACCCGGTGGTACGGAACTGGAGTGGCTCGCTACTTCGTGGCATCTGAGGATACTCGGTTTGATGCACGCAACACATTCACAGCTTTTGGTAGAAAATGAGACATGTAGGAGACGGACAGGCCGAGACACGGCGGAGACGAGGGTGAAAACTGTGTCTCCTCATCACTCTCCTGGCAGTGAATGATTGCTTCTGCAGCGTCGGGTTCTAAAATCAAGCGCAAAGCTCGGCGGGTTTTGCAAGGCAGAGCAAAGCAGGAGCAGCAGAGCGACGCGTCCTGAGCGGAGCCTCAGCTGAGCGAACATCACGCGGCTCAATCTGGCGAGCGGCGGTCACGGGGACAGGTCTGACAGGTCTTCTTGACGGGGGGGAAGGGGACGCCTAAAAATAAGCCCTGTTCCTGCAATTCTGAGATGACAGTGACAGCCGGTGCCAAGTTTCTTTCTCTCTGCGTGTCTCTTCCCGTCAAGAAAATACCTAAGGATCACTTTAATCGATCGGTAAACGGAGAGACACAGACTAGGGAGTCTCGTGTTCTTTCAAACGTTGAGCCGGTGTCAAACAGGTGCACGTTATCTGCCACCGCAAGAGCGGAGACGATACGTTTTTGTTCGATTCAGGGCCTTATTCCAAATACTGACAGTGATGGCGGGGGAGGAAGAGGAGGAGGAGGACTAAATGGGAGATGGGTGGAGGAAGGTGGCGAAACGTGAGCAGCTTGAACACCGACTCACTTCAAGTTGTGGCTGTTGGCGGCGGGAAGTTTCTCGCAGGTGGACAGCAGCGCCTGGAGCCTCTTGTCCTGGTCCTGAATGCTAAAGAACGACACAGGACCGACACATTTAGCTCGATATAAATAAAGATGTTTGGCCTGATGATTAAAGATACAGACTTGGATGCCTGGATCCATTCGTTGTAGAGTTCGAAGGTCATTAATGGCTCCGGCAGCTCTCGCAGGTAGGACTTCAAAGCACCTGGCCGCAACGGAGGAGGAGAAGCAAGGTTAATGCTCTGGTTTCCGAACACGCGCGTACTCGCGTGGGTCAGGCGTGTGCGTAGCGCGGACGTGCCCGCCTGAGCTCTTTGTGTCTTTATGGGTGTCCATTAAGTCTGAAAGCAGCAGGGAGGGGCGGTGAGAGGGAGAGAGGGAGAGAGAGAAAGAGAGAGAGAGAGAGAAAATGCCAGATACCTCTTGAAAAGCAGGGGAAGAAAAGGAGCGGAGGGAGACGCCAGCTGTGACCTTATTAGCACTCGGGCGGCGCGTCGTCGTCTCAGAAGGACGGAATGACGTTTCGATTCTTTCCTGTGGTTCTCCTCTATGTGTGTGTGTGTGTGTGTGTGTGAGGGGCTGGGTAATTTCATATCAGTGCAAGGAGAAGCAAAGGGCCTGCAACACCGCCTACACACAGCTGGCAGCCGCTACGCTCGGGTGCGGCAGCACCCGCCTCCAGGAGAATCTCCTCGGTGGTCATAGAATCGACTTTTTCTGTCCTTTTCTTTTCTATTTTTCACTTGTGATTTGTTTTACGTGACTGGCCACATCACCGCTGGTTTGATTTTGTAGAGGCAAATAAACTATTTGATTTGTGGAAGAAAATAAACTATTTCCAAAACACATTTCTGACCCAGGACAAGTGGGCAGCAGAATTGGTTTTTCAGGGCTGATGAGGTGAGCAGAGGCTGGTTCTCCCTCTCTCCCCTCTGTTTCTCTCCCTCGCTCGACCTCTCGCTCTTTCTCTCTCTCTCTGTCCGATCGGCTGTGTTCATTTCCCTCGGGCAAGCGTGGGAGGGATGACAAACTGCAAAGTCGGGACATCCCTCACTACCAGACAGCTTGCAGGCTGCTGCGTGCGTGTGTGTGTGCGTGCGTGCCTGTGTGTGTGTGTGTGTTATTATATGCACAGGCATGTTTGGTGTGGTTGGGTAAACACACAGAATTGCACTGGAGCTGCAGAAGATGTTCTCCTAATTAGCTATCAGACAAGTGCCTGCCTCTACCCCAAACACACACACACACACACACAAACGCACAGACATACACACACCCTGCAAGAAACAAACAGCCATGATGGGAGATGCTCACAAATGAGATTTTCTGGTCAAGCTGTCCCGGTGTGATATTGCATCGTTACAGACACACACAGTGTCTCCTCTCTTCCCTTCACAGTCCACTGACCACAGCTGACTGACTTAATTAGATCTGATATCGAATAATGGAACAGAATGGTGCTGATATCGCCCCTTTTTTTTGTCATTTGCAAAATAGAACTTCATCTGTGCCTCCGCCGCACTGTGATGAGACGCAAATATAAAAAAATCTTATCAGAATCTCGTCTCGCCGAGATATTTTCTGAGAGACGTCTGTGGCCAGATAATAATCAGACTTGTCTATTGAACCGTCGTGTTGGATACGTGCGCGTGGCATCGAGTGTGCTTCCACGCAATCGCCCTCCAGAGTTAAGAAAAATCGATAACGTCCTCTTACCAGCTGGATTTCTGCTTTTGCTCGATAATCTAATCTTCAAGGCTTTGACAGCAACAACAAAAACACCCGGGGGTACATTCAAGTTCCTGACAGGACAAGTGCTGAATAATTGCAGGATAACTTGTGCAGTTTGGAAGTTTCTGAAGAAATTAAAAAAACCCTGTACTCCACATGACAAATTAATTCTCATCAAGTTGTTAACGTCTTCTGAGGTCAAAAGCCAACAGAGTAACCTTTCGAGAACTTGGATGAGTTTGCGACGGAGACACTGAACAATCTCACACATCACACAAGGACACACACACCTGCAGAGAACCCTGAATGCTAGGAAAAGCTAACACACAACATAACTAACAAAGTCAGTTGTCAGTCATTTGGTGACCTGAGTGGCGCTACTCTGTTCAAGGGCGAGGCTGCCGGGGCAGGTGGCTCGCTAACGCCGCCGCAGTGCTCGACACAGATGAGCCTCCAAATGAGCACCGGGCACCTGATCCACCCTGAAGAAGGAGGAGCTTTGCGTTCCGGGTGGTCATCTGCGGTTGTCGTGGTGACAGATGATAGCGGCTTGGTTGGGCAGGTTGCCATGGTGGAGGGAGACAGTCGATGGACGCTTACCTGCGATGGCGTGCGGGTCTGCCGAGTACTCCTGCACGTCCAGCACGCCGCAGTCTAACGACGCCTTCAGCTTCTTTAGTTTGGAGGCTGAGGGGGCCACTCTGAACAGACCCTGAACGCAACACATGCACAGAAAACACACACGGTTCCTTTGTAGCAGATGCGTCAAACTCAAGGCCCGCGAGCACCATTGAATCTGGCACTCCGGCACTTGAATGACTGTGTCAATATACAACAGGTGACAATTAAAGGCCCTTGGGCCACATGCGGCCCACTGCGTCATTGTATGTGGCCCCTGAGCGCTTGAATGACTTTCAATATACCAGAGAGGTAAAAAGTCATGGCTCGCGGGCCAAATGCGGCCCGCTGCGTCATTGTATGTGGCCCACGAGCGCTTGAATGACTGTTTCAATATAAGTCCTCTTCATTTAAACGTGTATGGACCCACAAACTAGATCTCCAAAAATGCACCTGGATCATGTGACTGGTAAAGTGACAGCAGCTGTGCCCAAACCAGATACACACTTTGATACACAAAATGTCAGTTTGTTAAGAAACACCAATGCAGCCCAAGTGAGGGAGCAAAGTTGTTGACATGTTGATCGATTGTTTAACTGATAAATATATGCTTCTTTTCATGATAATATATAAGGATGTACACTATAACAGCAAAGACCTGATATATTTTTACATTTACACAAATGGGATATTTGTGAGATGATTGAGTGAAGAATTGTTAAACTTAGACATTTCTAAATGTGTAGTCACATTTGACATTGAATTACATTATATCTCCTAGTAATTGCCTTTTCATCTGGCCCCTTGACGGCCACCATCATGATGATGTGACCCTTGGTGAAAATGACTTTTGACACCCCTTCCTTATGGTAACTCACACAGCCGATCCTTACCATTAGTATTCTACCCTGAAATGCTCATTCTAAAAAAGCAAAACAAAACAATCATACATTAATTCAAACCAGACACAAAGTGAGGGAACTACAAAAAATTAATCTAGTGTTTCAAATTCAAATTGGTCTGTGTGGTCATATTTACACGTTTTTGCTAGGTTTGGTATTTTTCCACTTAAAAATGGATTAAAAATAGGTTTGTCGGAACACTAATGTGTCCTGTGTGGCATCACAAGTTCTTTTCATCGCAATTAAAGCCTGCACTGCACTATTTTGCCCCTTCTGCACACCCTTAGTTTGCTCCAGTGCCTTTGACTTTGAAAGAAACTTGCTTTGAAAGAATCAATAGACAGTAAAACCTCCTCCTCAACTTTTTCGTTTTTTTCTGATTAGAACGGCTTTAGATTGCTGATATGGACTTAGACAAGTCCTCAAATGCAAAATAATGGGATTGAACACATTTGAGTGCTAATGTGATTAATTGTGGCAAAGTAGAGTATTTGTATAAATTTTTGACAGTGCCTGATTTCAGCCAAATCCAGAGAGACTTCCACCTGGGTAGAAAATGTCATAGATCTTCCTAGTTTCTCCTTCAAACACGCTTGACTTATCAAATCAAAGAGGATCTGGTGGACATCTCATTGCCCAAATAACATTTGGATATCTCCTCCTATCAAGCATGAATTAAACAGCCTTATTTGTTACAGACCTGAAACGTAAGCATGACTAGGATTTAACCGAATTACAGCAAGTCGAGGCCGCCCAGTCACTGAGAACGACTTCATCCCGCTGATGACATTTCCAATCAGTACATTTCATCACATTACTCTCCCCCGTTTGCCATTTAGGTGAGTAGCATGGGCACGAAGACAAACGGCATGAGCGTGTGTGTGTGTGTGTGTGTGTGTGTGTGTCTGACCTCTTCCTGCATGCCGCACTCCAGCAGCATGGTGACGCAGGCCTCGATGGGAAAGGCAATCTCTCTCCCGCTCAGGACTAAGTGCTCCTCTAATGGCTTCCCGTAGCACGGCTTCTCCACCCAGGACTCTGCCGGAGCGGGCGCGGCGTGCGTGGAAAAAAACAAAGCACACACATAGTGATACAAAAAAAAAACCACACACACATACAAGGTACATGTGTATGTGTATGCATGGGAGTGTGCGAGTGAGGGAGGGAGTGTGCACTGGTGTCAAGCTCACCCTGATGAGCTTTGATTTGAGGCAAAACACTCTGGAGCAGCTCTAACGACTTCCTGTGATACTCCGCCTGGATTTCTATCAGCTAGAAAGGGGAGACGGAGGAGAGGAGTGTGAGCGAGAGGTCGGGCAGCGATGGTCCTCGTCCTCTGGCTGTGCTTACCGTCTGGAAGTAGCTTGCATAGTCAATTTCTTTGGCCATAAAACTGTACATGTCTGCTGATAACTGATCCTGAGGAGAGAGGGAGAGGACGTGACGATCAGTGAAATGTAAAAAGCGCTTTGAGATAATTTCTGTTATGATTTGGCGGTATACAAATAAAACTGAATTGAATTGTATTGTATCATCTATTAGTATTTATGGGCTTTATTTAGTGCCTGAGACGCAGTGAAGCGGGGGTCAGTGTCTTGCTCAAGGATACTTAGGACAGGGGTCGGCAATCCAAAATTTTGAAAAAGCCATACTGGACCAAAAAAAGCAAAAAGCAAATCTGTCGGGAGCTGCAAAAAATTAAAAGCCTTAAATTAGCCTTGTTAATGAATCTGGTATTTATTCTACACATTTTTACAGCATTTGAAAACATCAAGAATGTTTGTGTTGTATTTGTTCTCCCAGAAAAACCATATTAAAACAAAAGATGTAGATTTTTCCCTCCCATCATTTTCCATTTTCATACATTGTTGAAAATGCTTCTAGGCGCCACTAGGGCGGTGCTAAAGAGACACATGCGGCTCCAGAGCCACGGGTTGCCGACCCCTGACTTAGGAGGATCCTGGAGTAGCACATTGACCTGTCTTCACTAATTGGATCAGAATTTTGTACAATGACACCAAATACAGGCTTTATTACTACATGTACAAACTGTATACAGCTTTGAGAACAGTGCACACCATATAAGGGCTGTTAACACCTCAAAAAGTCAGACCTCAACTGTCATGATTGTAAACACCGAATTAAAAACGCGATGAATTGCGATTAACTACAGAAATCTAGCGATATATCATGATTAAAATGTAAATTTCGCAGCACAGTCCGAGTTGATTCCGAATTTAGAGTTTTTCAGCGGCAGTGGTCCGTTCAGTGCTCTTGCTAATGGGAAACTCAACATGGCTGCATATCCAATGAGCATGTGACCGCTGAAACTCTTGAATCTCAAACCAAACCGCAAAACTTTTGTCATCCAGCAGAAACGGTTTATGGATTAGTCCTCCTACCTGCTGAGCCACACCTTTACAGAGAACAATAACCAAACACAGGTGTGTGCATTACACTTCAGGCGTGACAAGTACGAGTCCAGTGGTAAAACATGAAACCTTAAGGAAGTATGCTCTCACATTGTGACATAATAGTGAAAATAACCTGAGAAAGTAAATACGGTGGTACCTTGAGATACGAGTTAGATTCGTTCGTTTGAATTTGGATCTTGAACTGTCATTTTGCACATCATGCAAAGTTCATGAGTCATCATGGACATCAAAGAAGAAATGCAAATGAAGCAGCTTTGAAGGTGACAGCAATCCATCCCGTCATCAACGAGGGAAACAGAGGGACTGCGTGTAAGCTTGGAATCAATGAATCATTGCTGAGACGTTGGCAGCGACAAGAATTAAGTTCATGTACAGTGAAAAGACGACAAAGGCTTTCAGAGGACATAAAAGCAGATGGCTTTGGTGTTGGTACTACGTCTTATTTTGCAACCAGACATGTGACTGTCGCTTTGGTGTTGTGTTGATGTTGCACAGCCCAGTTTGAAAAGAAGCACGTTCAGTGTACCATCTTTTTGTGAATATATCTCATGTTACAACATGAAAACCTGCGACTTATATTCAGGTGCAACTTATATACAGTATGTCCCGAAGCATGACTTTTGACTTTGCACTCTTATCTCAAACAAAAACATCAACAGAGAGACAGCTCGTATCTAAAAGAACTTGTCTGGATGTACTTAGGTTGCTCCTATGTCAAGGTACCACTATATATGTATATATACTGTGTATACACTCACCCGACAGATCTCCATGCGGTTGGCTGCCTCCTCCATCTCCTCCCTGAGGTGATCTGCCTTGGCCCCAGATGGCTGCAGGTTGCTGGACAGCCCTGAAGACTTAGTGGACTGGTAATACCTGGAAGGAAAGAGTTACGTCTACATTACCATGCAAGCATTAGCAAAATCACAGAAACAGACTTCACCTTGGTTTGACTTCCCCCCTGGGCACAGAACGTGACGGCTGCCGTCACTTTTTTTTTTTTCTTTTTTGTCGTTGAGCTTTCCTCTGAAATGTGGATTGCTTGCATCTTTGCCCGACATCATTCTATCAGTTCAGCCCTTCTTTATCAAAGCAACAGCCTCGCCTGAAACTCGGTCACGCTCGTGCGCCTGTTTGTGTGAGTGCATGCGCGTGGTGATAGTTCAGCAAAGAATGAGATGAGTTTTTTTCCCAAGTTCAGATCTAGGTCAATGAAAAAAAAATCTTTTTTTTTACAGACTGCACTGCTCTACAGCAAGGAAAATCCATTTGGTGCCATTAAGTCGGGCAAAGAGAATCAATCAGGGAGGATTTCGCTCTAAAGCGGCGATGTGTGAGAGGAGACCGATTGTTGAGCCGGACAGAATCTTCACCGAGTGCAATTAAATCCCGGTGACATTCAGATGGGAAGCTCGGAAACCAGCAAATTCACAAGGGATGGAGTTTCTCAAACCAAAGCCACTTCTGTTTCTCACACACATTCACACACACGCACGGTCACGAACTCACCGCGTGCGTGCAGAGTCCATGTCCAGTACCAGTTTTGCTAAATGTTTCCTTTGTTTCTGGATATTTGGGATTTCCACCTGAGACAGCACCGAGTGAGAAGCTTTAGTCAGTCTTGTTGTTGTTCAACCACGTGAAAAGCTGAGGATCACATTCACATGTGACGCATCTTGCAGCCAAACTTCAAATTTAGAGGCTTACTGGGACAATTAAGTGTCCCTCGGTGTTGGATAGGTTTGGGATTTCAGGACTACAAGGTGATCTTATATGATTACAGGATACAGACTGATGTAAAACTAGTTTGTCATCATATGTTATGATCATCATAATGTTTGCAGGTCTACCCTAACTTAACATACATACTGACATACAATATAATCCCAAAGGCGTGTGTATGTGTGTCTCATTTATCCAAACAACATGTTTAAGATATTGTAATGTTGGTGTTGTTAGTAATCCTGATGTTTGGTGAGTATGTTTTCCATATCATTAAAACAGAGAGCAGACTATTCTCTGCCCAATCATTTCAGTCTGGAGTCAAACCAGCAGTCTACCTACTGAGCACACATGTGAGAGGGTTGCACCTTTACATTCTAGAACATTTCGTGCCCCGACACCAAATAGACGACACATCTATAAGCATCAGTCACATAAGAATTGATCCCTTCTTGATTTTGTATTCATTATTTTTTTGTATTTTCAGATGCTTAGGTGCAAAACTATTAACCTGTTAATTTTGTTACTATTATTATTACTGTTATCATTATCAATATTATCAGCATGATCATTTTTATCATTATAATTAGCATTATTATTAGTGTTATTATTATTATTATTATTATCATTAGTAGTAGTAGTAGTACCATTATCAATTATTACCATTATTATTATTACTACCATTATTATTATTACCAATATTAATATTATCATTATTGTTGTTGTTGCTGTTACTACTACTACTACTACTACTAACAATGTTATTATTATCATTATTATTATTACTACCACTATCATTATTACTATTATTATTATTACCATTATCAATTATTACCATTATTATTATTACTGCCATTATTATTATTATTATTATCATTATTATTAGTAGTAGTAGTAGTAGTATCATTATTGTTGTTGTTGCTGTTACTACTACTACTAACATTATTATTATTATTATTATTATTATTATTATTAATATCATTATTGTTGTTGTTGCTGTTACTACTACTACTAACAATAACATTATTATTATCATTATTATTATTATTATTATCATTATTATTATTGCTACTATCATCTTTATATTACATTGTCATCACTATGATCACTATTGTTATCATGATTGTTATCGTTGTTATAGTTAATGTTATGACAACAACAACAACGATGATAACTGTTGAGTTATCATTATCATCATCATCATAGTAATCACCAATAACAAATACTGGAATAAAAAGAATTGTCCTTCTTATTTGCAGTGTTTGTACTACTTGTCAAGATAGTTGTTCTTCCTCTGGTTATTATCTTAATTCTTATATAATCCCCACAGCTGCATCACAGTGGAAAACATCAATGAGATGTGTCAAACTAACTCTTAGTATGAACCAACAGGCTCCTCCTGTGTAACACGCTCAGACGGCGAATCAGCTCCGGGACACTTATGCTTTAACAATCTCGCCGTTTCAATTAAGAGTGTTGGCAGTCCATTAAAGGCTCGGTCCCACCGAGCCGCGCCGTGTCACACCGATACCTCGGCAAGGTCGTACAGCGGCTCGACCACGTCTCTCTCCACGGCCGCCTCGAACAGAATCAGCTCCTGGGCCAGTTTCTCCTGCGTCTCCCCGCAGAGCTTCAGCATCTTCCTGCGGCACACAAGCAGGGACACAAATTGTCATCCGGCGGCTGCGGACAGCGGCAGAATCTCGATTTACGGCCTGCAAAACGCCCTCTTGGCCTGCAATGTTTCACGTTTATTTCGGGCAGCGCAGATTGTTCCTTCACTTTCTCCCCTGAAAGCACCGATCAACAACTATGGTGGCTGCAGATGGGTTTCTGTAAGTGCAGTTTCTGAACATTTCACACACACTCTCTATGTTTCTTGTCAATTCTGTTTTATACCTTCCATGCCTGAATAGATGTTGCAATTGTTACAAACAGTAATCTCAGAAATTGTGCCTGATCGTGTGTGTCTGTGTGCATCTGTGCTCACCCGAGTAGCGTCTCGTCCCCGAGCACGGCGGCTCCCTCCACCATACATTGTGCGAGCGTTGTGAGGGGGAGCTTTTTCTGCGCGGCGATGAGGATGATGATGGAGGGGAGAGAGAAGAAAGGACAGTGGTTGGTGTATGTGCCGCTGAATCTTGTTATTTCGCTCAGGCGTGATTCACAAATCAGGCCTGCCGTGGTTGTTCGAATCCACTGATTAGCAATGTTTCTCAGAATGACCTATGACCCCTTTCCCCGGCCTGGTTGCTCTCAGCTGTGAGTCTCTGCTTGTCGCTGGATAGATTTGTTCCTCCTTGAGAACTAAACTCTCTCCTGAGGACAGGGACTTGATTCCAGACTCAAAAACTGGACTGTGCAGACCTCAAAACGTCTCAACAGCTGTTTGTGTCGGGATTAGCTCACCGAGGGCGATCTGACAGACTTCTTGTCCACGTCCACGCCCTGCTGGCCCTGCAGACAGGCGGTCAGCTTCTTGTGTGTGCTGTGGGAAACCTGCTTGACCAACTCGAGACGCTTCTCCGCCTGACATCCACACACACACACACACACACATAAACACACACAGAGAATACAGAGAGGCCTCAGTGGACACACACATGCTGATGCATCAATACCATCGCTGGCTCCACTAGCAGCTATAGAGCTGAAGGAGCAGCCACTTTGACCCCGAGGCTAAACCGTGTACAGACTGTGATAAATACACAGCTGGTAGTGAAATACTGCCCTCTGATTGGCTGAGGCAAATATTAGCCTGTCATACATAAACACTTCTCATTTCATCATTACATTAAATCCGCGAAAGCGATTTGTTCACTAACAACCGCGGCCTCGATTAATCTGACGAATTATGGCATTGCAGTCGGAGTCAGTCAGCCTGATATCAATCAATCCGCACATGGCATTTCCATTTTGGCGCTTATTAACTTTGCCTGACGGTAATTTCGGGAGTCCCACCACGAGCCCCCACCCTCCAAAAGAAGAAAATCCCCTGCTCCACATTAGTCACAACAAAACATACACACACAATGTGCATTTGTCATTACCTGCAGCAGGTCTTCGCTTAATACTTCTGTTTTTTCAGCCCTGTGAGAAAAGAGGAGAAAAAAAATAAAGGAACTGTGAGTGGCGCGTTGCTGAATTGTTACCGTGGGAACTGGGCAGAGGCACACACAGGCTCATTCAACATGATGACATCATTTGGGAGAGAGTTTTTTCCCTTTTTTTGAAGCACACCATTAATAACCCTACCCTGCCTGGAGCAGATACTCGGGGAAAGCGAGAGTGAAATCATAACATTTGTCTGCAGTGATGAGACTGAAAATTCCACGCGGCACTGCTCATGAAATTCAAACAATTGTCATCCAGCAATGCGCTTCTCCGCTAAAGCGAACACAGAAATGATATTTCATGAAGTCGGAACGGCCGGGTTCGCTTTCGCTCGGGTAACGGATCCAAAAACGACGTGACAGCTCGGGGCTTCGAGTCGCTGCCGTGACGTCGATGGATCGCCGCGTCCTCCGGAGGGCATTTGGCACCGAATCAATACGGGCAAAACACAATCAGCCGAGCAGCGAGGGGATGAAAACGTAGTGATGAAGAGCAAGATGTCGCGGAAGAGGTTGTCTGGAGACACGACCCTTACACACAAGCACACACACGTTATGGATTTATTTCAAGAAATATTAGGAGAGGACTTGTAAATGTGGATTTCTTTTCATTTATATAATTGTACCGCTTCTCAGAGCCAAGGTCAAGCTGTGAGTGCCCACACACACACGCGTACACACACACAAACACACACGTCCCGCAGGCCAGGCGCAAAATGTCAAAGACTGGACTGACATATCCCACAAGCAAACAATCGATTCACTTCACACTAACACAATCAAGTCAGAATCGCATTAAGAAATGAAATGTTTGATTCCTAAGCAGCCCACCGCTTCTAACCTGTCATTCCAATTCAAGAGTAGAGGTAGAGAAGAAAGGATGGCGAAATAAACAACACAAAAATACTGAGAATTAATGGCAGCACACACTTTCAAAGATATTCATAATGGGCCATTTCCACTCTTTTTGTGTTGTTTACATAGCTGCATCGCTTGCGGCCATTTTTCTTGGCTGAGGCAGAAAAGGAAGTCGCCAAAAGTCTCCTGAGATGAATATGTGTCAAATAAGTCATTTTGCTGGTATGTCAATGAGCAAGTGCGAGGCAGCCATTGGAATGATTGAAGTAAACCAGTCATGCAGCAGCCATTACAGGCGCACTTTAAAAAGCCAATGCTCTGGATATTTCTCTGCATTTGTTGGGAATGTTTTGATCAATGTCGTAGAGAAGGAAATCCCTGGTGACCATTTTGCCTTTTATAGAAAGTATATTTATTGTGCAGGCCGGCGATGATGCCGTCGACCTTCAGAAAACGCAGAGATTTCATTAGGCCGTGCGGCTCGATTCGCCTCGGCAGTTATTGACCCGCAGTCCTGTCCGATTTTGCCGTGTCCACAATCCCTCCGGTGGACAACGTTTGGCTTGTGTTTGCGCTGGACTGTCCGCGTAAGCCATTTAAAAGGCTGTTGTCCAGCATCACGTGGGTTACCGGTAGTATTCCAACCATCCTCCCACCTTCAAGGAGCAATATTGGAGTGTTCTTGAACATAAAAAACCCCAGTAAATCTCCGACTGCTCCCCTGACACCAGAATGAGCAGCCCATTGCTCCTTCAGTAATGACAATACATGGTCGAAAGCGGGGAGCAACTTCCGATAGGATCAAAATAAATCATTGACAAATATACACAAACACAGACAAACATTGCGGTGGGAAATGGTTGGGAAATGGTCCTTAATTTCGTTGTGCCATGATTCTCTTGTTATGTTGCACAATGACACAATGAACAAAAGCATTCTATTAGAAACTTCGCTAGATAACTGTTGGATTGTTTCATTCTGGACAAAATTAGTTTTCCTTCCAGATGAAAAATGGCTTGAAATCCAATAAAAAGTCTATATTTAGATAAGGAAACAAAGTATTTTCAGAATACATTAGAATGAAATAGAACAGAGCACCTCTACTTGTAAGTGTAAATGTACAATGAAATCTGAGTGTCATATCGTTGGCAAGAGCAAAAACTAGCTAGCAACAACTGCTGTGATTGCGACATGGATGAGTGTTGATTGAAACAAGGCCTAGAAAACATACACACACGAACCTGCACACACACACCATTCCATTCATTGCACAATCCTTTGCATTGCTCCATACTTACAATCCACCACTGTATATGTGCAACTTGCATGCTATGCAGTCACTGCCAGAGGGGTTCAGCTTCTTTCTTTTTCCCCACCATCCTGTATCTAAAAACTTGCCTTTGCATTTTTTTTTTTTCAACGTTAGCTGTCAACACACAACGCGGCCACGTCCGTCCACATGTTTACCGCCGCGGGCTGCATTCCAGCCCTGCTCTGTGTGTCTCGTTCCGCTGATATTTATTGGCCGCGGTGTTCACGGTTGCTGCCAACATAGCAGGAATTGATATAGCGAGAGGCCCCCCCGTCACCTCGAGTGAACCGGTTTACCCGACAGGTACAACGTGGCTGCGGTACAGTAGCGAGCTGTTGCAAACATTCGGTAGGAAGGGGGAAATGTTGGAAAACTGGGGCGAACGTCCAGAGATTAATCAAAACCCAAAATAACACAGCGGTGAATGACGTGCAAGTCACAAAAGCTACCTGGAAAGAAGAAAAAGCGCGAAATACTCGTGCCATCACTCATACCTAAATAACTTCCAGACCCACACACACTCACACACACCATCAGCTCCCCCTGATAAGCCCGGGATCTCAATGGGGGTCTGGCCGTGAGGAGGCGGTACTCACGGAGCGGTGCTGTTCTTGCGCGAGGCTCTGGTCCTGCTGATCTGAAGCTTTCTCTTCCACATACCCCCTGCTTACAGGAGGGAAGCCGAGGACGAGGAGAAAGATGAGGACGGGACGAGGTGTAAGGAAAGAAAAGTAAGTCAGAAAAAAAAGGTTGAGTGAAAGAGTGAGTGAGGAGGTGAGAGCAAGGGAGGGCATCCTAAAGAATGAGACCTGACAATCTGGTCCATTCACTCCGCGCCATCCCTCCCTCCTGCTTTCCTTCTTTTTTCCCTCCGTAGGAGCAGGTTGCGTCCCGATGTGCGGGCTAGCCCGGTGCTCTTGGGTTCACCTGGTGGAACGAGCGCGACAGATAAGAGAGTCCACACAGGCGAGAGAGGTACTCCAGAGGCTGCATGCCTCCGCCAAGGCCGAGCTGACAACCGGTTTTGACCTCACCCAACATGAGCCCCGATGACAGACCAAGCAGGTTTTCTGACTTCCACAACCCCTTCCCGAGCTCTGGACAGGATGGGCGTGTGTTACCAGCACCAAAATCAGGTTTGTTTTTTTGTTTTGTTTTTTTTTTAAACCACCTTTGTTAACAAAGATCAAGGGGTGATTGCAGATATAGACTACCACGGTTGACTCCGGTAGCCTAGGTCCAGTTTAAGCTACTCAAAGTATTCTTTTTTTATTCTGTACAAAAAAAATCTGCAGCCAACAAATCTGTAAAATCCCAAAATCTAAATATTCTAAAATCTGGCTCAGAATAAATGAGTGGCAGAAAATAAATCCTTCAAATGTCTCTGCCCCAAAATTAAAAGCCACAAGTTTTACTGCAGAGCATTTGGGAATTCATGATGCATTTCGCTAACTACCAAATACAAACAAATAAAAACAAAAGAAACGCAAAAGCCAAGGCAGGAATAATACCCACTAAGTACTTCGCACACACCTCCTGTGACACACAAACACATTCACTCACACACACAAATACACACCTTTATGCTTTGGCCTGGCTGCACTGGATAATTATTGATCCAGCAGCAGCGGGAGGATGAGAACAAAAGCAAAGCGGCTTTTCTTCAGTCCATCCATCTCTGAGCTGTCCACACACTGCAGGACTCGGTTAATGCAGCTATGCAAGTGTGTGTGTGTGTGTGTGCGCTCGTGTCTATGTGTGCACATCACTACACCCCCCCTTTGTCTCCGCTCCTGTGTATTGATTTAACCTCTTTGCTGTGTACCCGCGCCGTTTACTGATGAAGGATTTGTTTCTGCTTGCGGTGGTGACAGTGACCTCCGAGATAATGATCTTCGAGCGAACAAATACACACACACACACATACATGCATACACACACACAAAAAAATCCACCTGTGCCAACTCACACACACATGATAACAATTAACACACAATGTAAGAGGTTCGATTTCCATTTCATCGTGCTCAGTCCTGCTGCACACACACAGACACACACACACACACACACCTCTGCTGGACCTCTCAAGACCCCCCAGGTCCAGCAAAGAGGCTGCGTTCACAAGCACTGACACTCAAGATGCGCCGTTTTGTTTTTAATTAGCTTCTTATCCTGTCCGACTCAGTAAATCATCTCAAGTGTTTGCTGGTCGTGAGACGTCGATGTAAATCTGAACGGATGACAAATGCTTGTTTCAGGCTGTCATCTTGTTGTTAACCAGCAGGCGGCAAGATTTCACAAAGCTTTCCTCGGCGCGACGTCCCAACGGAAACAATGAACGCATTAACGGAAAGGAAAGCTAAAAACGCCCGAGCCCTTCATCACACCACTGGTGCTGAGGGACACGTGGACACATGAGAGCAGGAGACCAGAAAAATGTGTCTTCAAAGGCTCTTTACGGGAAAGAACGGCACAGACAGATGTTACTCGAACATCCAAAGACAAATATTTACATTGCTGTTTCCATTTCAAAATGTTAACAACAAACAAAGTGACACATGTGAGTAATTAATCTTTCACTTGTGTATTTGTTTGTGTGTATGTGGGGTGGTGGGGGTGTAGAGGTCAGCTGTTGATGCGCCGCCGTTTCCACGTGAGGGATTTGGTCTTCGTAGCAGAGAGTGATGCGGATCACAGCTGAGAAAGGGCAAGGCCAATTCAAAAGAAACAAACATCTGTGACTTCACCCAGATGGTCTTGCGTGTATTTCTTTCCGCGTTCTTATTCCTTTTGCACAGGAACTCAGCACCTTAATTTCATTGCACAATGCAATTGATGTAATGACAATAAAAGATTCACGACGCCTGATTCCTGATTGTGCACCACAAAGAAAATAAAACGGTTCACAATAACTTATACTGCTCTGTAACAAATACGAGAAAAATAAGCTCTTGTTTAAATCATTCATCTTCCACAAATCCATTGAATTCCTCATTTTCTGTGTCTGAGTTTAACAATTGGACGATTTTGGCATCAAGCATGCCGGGTTCCCTCTCGTCACTATCCGCGTCAGTCTTGTTGCTGTTACTTGGCTGTTCAGCGATGATTCTGGCTTTTGTGAAAGCTCAGACCACAGTTAGGACTGATACCTTAGCCCAGGCAGTTATATTATGTTGAAGCACAGAACGTACCGGTACCACAAAAAGTGGCAGAAGTAAGTGTACTCAATACTGTTCTGATGGGTTTATCGCTACACTCGAAAGTAGTTTGGTGTTGGAACAACGTTGCATTCCAACATTTCATTATAATTGGACTATGATAAAGATTTGAAAATTGGTTTTATGTGGAGATGTCCGATAATATCGGCCCACCGATATTATCGGCCCGGTATTAGCATAAAAATGTAATATCGGTATCGGATTTTTTTTTCTTTAAAACCGGTAGAATAAAAACCGATAAAAATACAATAATGCTTGCGTTACAGTGAAATAGTGCCTATGCGCTCCTGAAGCGTTTTCCGGCGCACATATCGGTATCGGCTGTTATCGGTATCGGTAAACTGAGAGTTGGACAATATCGGCATATTGGATATCGGCAAAAAAGCCAATATCGGACATCCCTAGTTTTATGTCAAAAACCTAACATAGGCTTGACGTCTAATTAAGGTAATGTAACATTGACAAGGTGTTGAATGGTGGTTGCATGCCAGCACTACATAATTAGTTGTCTAATGTTCTCTGGCACTGCAACCCATAAAGGACCGAGTGAAATACAACGTCCCTGTGTCAGCTGGGAATGGTCCAATAATCGATCGAGCCAAGCAGCTTCTTCACAGTAAAACATTTTGGCAAATTAGCACATAAAATTCATTCAAAGTCAGTAAGCACAGCAAATGTTCATACACAAGGTGCATCAGATCTTGAGGTGCACTTCCGGAGTTTAAGAAAATTGAAGGACTTTAAGTGCACCTCCTAGTATGGAAAATGCGATACTCTGCCTCTGTTGCCTGCAGCTCTCTGCTAATTGTTTGGCTCCGATGGTGCTGTGTTGCAGCGTCATCAGCTTCTGTCGTCATGCGCGGGATTCCCACTGGCACTGAGAGGAAGAGGGGGGCCGGGCAGGGCGACAGAGGGAGTAGCGGGGGCAGTGTGTCATAGAAGCCGCGGGGAGGAAGAGGGCAGCAGAAAAGAACGCTTGGTATTTCACCTCCATGTTGTCAAAGACGTTTTACAGGGGGGGGACACAGCAAATACAAAGACATGGACGAGCACTCGCTATAAACCCCGTGAATAGGCAGAGTTGGTGCAAGGACTGTATTGGACTCTTGTTTGTTTCTTTCATTTCTTTTCAACCACTTTTGGCCCTTCCTGAATGTCTATTCACCGCCTCGCATTCGCCCGGACGCTGGAAACCTTTTTTTCTGTTTCCTCTTTCGAGGTCGCGATGCTCGTCAGCGAACAATGGGGTAAACAAACAAGCGACGTATTGGTTTACAGAGCCGATCGTAATCCAGCAAACCACAGGAAACGCAAGTGGCTCCCCTGGAACAAAAGGGAGCATTTGCAAATTAATATGTTGCCGGGGTAAGAGGGTGAGAGGGAACGATGAGTAACAGCTAATAGGAGCCGGATGCTTTCGTATTTAATATGTGGGGCCGTGTATCGGAGAGAATTTGAAGGAAGGACCACAAAAAAATCTGAAAAATGGCCCTTTACAACAAAAACTAGCTCCCCACTGGGTGTTCCATCTCACCAATGTGGTCAAATCCGGCACTGGGCTCGACAAGAAATAGTTCAGTGGCTACCAGGCTTCGCGTTCCACTTCAATCCACCCTCGGGCGTCCGTTCAATTGAGAGTTTGGAGCTGGACGAGGCGGCAGATGAAGAGGATCTTCTGAGGTGGACGGAGAGTGGTTTGGAGACCTTGGCGCGATAAGCTGGCGGGAAACATTATGTTTGGCCAGAGGAAGCAACAGGGGGGTGGAAAGAGAGACGCGGCACTGTCACTAAGCCCCTGGGATGCAATGCGCCTTGATAGGATTATCGGAAACAACCCCAGCAGCGGGTCTTATAAATGTAAATATATGATATTATAAGAGTAAAATCATATAGGAAAGGCGAGGAGCGCATCCTCCATGTCAAATGCGCCAGGTAAAGTCATATCACACATTTCCATTTGAGGGGGTTGAGGGGTTGGGCCTGAGGAGGGTTGCTATGGCAACAGAAGGGGTTTGGGCGGATGGATCAAATGTTGAAGTGAAGATGAAGTGTGAAGATGAATGGAGCAGTGGAGTAAACAGGGATCCTTCTTCCGAAGGGGGGGTGGTAAGCTGCTACACCAGGCCTTCATTTGTCATTTGTTACAGCAGAACCACCCAAGATCAGATCAGTATCTCATTCATACACACACACGCACACTCACACACACCCGTTCCTTCAAGGTCATCCGCCCCACTTCAATGACTTTGATGCCTGAGTGGGGGTTGGAGCAAGAAATCATCATGGTGGTGGTGAGGGGTGGGGGCGTAGGGGGGACTTCAAATACGCCCCCCGTGCATTCTGTGAATTAATGTCTCGGTAGAATGTAAATCTCAGCATGGCAACGCCGGCACACGTGTACAGACTGGAACACACATCAGGCCTTTGCTATTTCTTTTTCCATCCCCGCCACCGGGAACAGAAATAGTATATGTAGATTGTTCTTTTTACCCCCTGCGTCCTCTCCGCTTGAGAGCTTTGAGGTATCACACATGCACGGACTGCATCTCCAGCAAGTCGTTGGGCCAGAACCAATCCAACAAACAGCGAGCTAGCTACAAAAAAACCCCCACACACATAAACTACAGGCCCATGCTGGACGTCTGTGCTGCCAACTGCACGCGTCGCTGGGCAGTAAAACCTCTGGCTCGCCGTCAAAATCCCGTTAACCAACTAAATAATATTTCATCCAAACTTTCGGCCGCTGGGCTTGTACATCACCTCCGTCTGCTTAACGTGACCCCGCACGCCTCCTCTCTCACCCTCCGTTTCCATCCCGATGTCAGCACTGTGCAAACGCTGGGTAGTAAACAGGCCCGTAAACAAACCTAAGGTTTTCGGCAAAAAAAGAGCAGGCCATCAAAATGCAGCTCACAGCCCGTGGACTGGGGAGCCACATCCCAGGCAGGCACCAAGAGACAGAGGGAGTGAAAGAGAGTTTGCCATTTTCACAACAAGTACTAAAATCCCCTCCGCGATGTTCTCCCCCCCCCACAAGCTTTTCGCTGGCCCAGTACAATGAAAACGGCCTGACTCATTCCAGAATCATCCAAAGTATCTGGGCCCCACTGGTCCTCACTATTGACAAAGTGACTACACTCTGCAAAGCCTTGAATATATTAAAAAGATACTACAAAAACCAAAACAATAGAGGCACGTCCACCTCAGGCAGGCCTGAATTTGGTTCATTTCTGCCAAGAATCACTTTTCAATGCCTGGTGTTAAATGTTGTTGTCTTAAACGGCAAAAAAGAAAAGAAATACCTGAAAAAGAGCTAGCATATCAACAAAATCTTTTAAGTTGATTTATAATTGTGCAATAGTGTCCACTAGAGATGTCCGATGAATATCAGCCCACCGATATTATTGGCCCGATATTAGCATAAAAATGTAATATCGGTATCGGATTTTTTTGCTTTAAAACCGATAAAATAAAAACCGATAAAAATAAAATAATGCTTGCGTTACACTGAAATAGTGCCTATGCGCTCCTGAAGCGTTTACCGGCGCACATATCGGTATCGGCTGTTAGCGGTATCGGTAAATTGAGAGTTGGACAATATCGGCATATCGGATATCGGCAAAAAAGCCAATATCGGACATCCCTAGTGTCCATTCGTCTCTCCATCCACCAATCCATCCTTTACATCAGCGTTGAATGTCTCACATCATTCCTTTTTTATTTTCATATATCACAACATGTTGCATTAGTGTGGTTAAATACCAATTCTCTCATCTAATTGCGATTCAGCACTGACAGTCAAGTTGAACTTTTTTTTTTTTGCGTTGCTTTGCTTTACCAGTGATTAAAGCGGTACATGTCCAAGAAAATTCCTTATTAGGAGTTAAAATGAGATTGAAATAATTTTTTTTCAGCACAGGTCGCACCCTGTGGAACCAATTAACAACGTAGGGCGAGGTAACATGGCATTAGAAAACGGACTCATTAGTATTTTCCTTGAAGGTGCTTTCTTTCCGGCCTCGAGGGCCAACAAGTTCAGCAACCGTGGGAGGAACCTAGCATTGAAACCCAAAGAGGATTTGTGGTAAGGAGCTACTGAGAACCGGTTTGAGACTCGGTGAAACAGGCAAGCTGGGCACCTGCAGTTCTAGCAGTTGTGGGAGAGCAGGAAACACTCTTCTAGTGCACATGTGTGAAGCGTGACGGTTTAAAAACCGCATTTCAAGCCTGCGGGAGGTGAGGGATTGATACTGATAAGGAGCTCAGAATCTACGCTGAGTGCCATTAACTTTTTACTGGATAGAGCGGCCATACTGCTGAATCGCTAAAACATTAATGCACCGTGTTTTTAGCGTTTCAATAAAGCTAAAAATATGACATAATGTGGGCTTGGACACGGGGAGTGAGTGCTCTGGAGTCAATACAGGCGCATTATGCACAGGCTGCTGGCGAATAAATGTTCTTTGTGGTGGTAGAGTAGGCAGCCACGTGCCCACACACACGCGCGCGCGCCCACACATACACACACATTAACTCTCTACAGTGAACAGAGCAGCTCCTGCCGTGAGCTAGGCAGGGTGCTAATGTGTGCTCATTAAGCCTGTAACGGTGCACTCTATTCGTACCGAACCGTACCGAAAAGACCTTCGGTACGGTACAGTGCTGTACCGAACGAATACAGTCCGTTTATTTGTTTTTATATGCAGCAATCACAGACCTAGAGACGCGCTGCGCCTGTTCTGTACCTGTCACATGTGGCTACTTAATATTCATTATTTAGTAAGAAACTCTTTCCTGATTCGTGCTCTTGTGACCATGTGGAGGTGACGTTGCACGGCGAACCAATCAGTCGAGCCTTTCCTGCACTCTTCACAACAGTATTGCGAGGTCCACGCGTCTGTTGTAAAATTAACTATCTGATTTAATTTGGACATTATGGCTGAAGCTAGCGACCAACCGGAGCTAAAAACCCCTTCCCTGCCGTTAAGATCACCCGTTTGGGAGCACTTTGGTTTCCAAGTGAAAACCTGCGACGGAA